>OZJO01016824.1:0-13328 GCA_900406225.1 Acrobeloides nanus | reverse complement strand
ACCGTTTTCTACAATTTAAAGTACGTTCTTATCGGCTATTTGCTCCCACTTTACAACGACACCTCGACGATGACCATAGCGTTTATAGATTTCGAGAAAAGTGACTTTTAACGATTTTTGACCTCCTCCAAAAGTCACTACAGTAAACGCTCGATAATCGGGCATCCCTTTAATCGGACCCCCCTCAAAAATTCGATAATCGCCCCCCCCCCCCCCTCTAGGGTGGCCCGATTATCGAACCTTTACTGTATTTGGGCTCTAGCTCGAAATTATTGAAAATCAGGCAACACTTTATGTCGGAAATGCGTTACAGTTCAAAATAAAATCAAAATAAAATACAGTCAAAATAAAATACTTTCGATGACAAAAATTATTCGGAGCTAGTATACTTTGTTCATGTCAACCGACAGGAGAAAAAATGAAAAATTTTTTCGACTCAAAAATTTTAAAAAAAAGCTTATAGAGGGCAAGAATTATGTGAATTATCCAAAAATCCCGTTAACAAGCTCCGAAAATACAAACATTGACTCGAAATCAACGATTTTTTGGTTGANAAAAAAAGCTTATAGAGGGCAAGAATTATGTGAATTATCCAAAAATCCCGTTAACAAGCTCCGAAAATACAAACATTGACTCGAAATCAACGATTTTTTGGTTGAACATCAGAAAATCATTTATTGACTATATAGTTTACATAGGATAAAATAATAATAAAATCAATGTTCAACCAAAAAATCGTTGATTTCGAGTAAATGTTTGCATTTTCAGAGCTTGTTAACGGGATTTTTGGATAATTCGCATAATTCTTGTCCTCTATAAGCTTTTTGTTTAATTTTTGAGTCGAAAAAATTTTTCATTTTTGCTCATCGGTTGACAGGAACGAAGTATACTAGTTATTCAACAAAAAAAATTTTCACAAAAAATTAAGCTTATAGTATACCTGCACCAATATGAAAGCGTAAATGAACCCGTAAAAAATAATATAAAGAGATTAAAATTAAAATAAAAGCTACGAGTATGAATAAAAATCATATAAAGCTCATAAAAACATGACTAGTAGTGATGCGACGAAATCGTAATTATGATACTCCGATTTCGCGAAATCGAGATCGTAATTTCGAAGTCAAAATTCCATAGGAGATTACCATTTTTAAGCTAAAAATGCTATGCAAATGACGATTTTTGGGGCAAAAAATGATGAATTTTGATGAAAATTCGATCATTTTTGAACGCTTTTAGTAAAAATAATGGAAAAAAATTTGGTGAAAAATCATAATGGAATCGCTCCATTTAAATTTTGCGCCAAAAACGGCAGTAGAACGGTTGAACGGCTGCAAATAGTGAACCATATCACTAAAAAATTACTACAATATACAAAAATATGGTTAAAAATTAAGCTGGTCAGAAGTTGAAAAAAATCCTATAAAAACTGCTTAAAAAGCCTGTCAAGATAGGCCATTGAGTGGTATTCAAAACTGCGGATAAATCCGTAGCTGCGGCTTTTTTAAAAATTTTTAGCAAATAAAAAATTGTTTTGTTGTGAATCTTTTATTTTAATTTTATAAAAGGATAAATAATTTTCAATTCGTGTCAAAGTTAAATCGTCAATAAATTTTCATCATAAATATTTAGCCCAACATTGATATTCTATATGCTCGCAGTTAGCTACGTCTTTTTGTAAAGCCGAAAAATAAATAAAACAAGGCCATATGGCGTATGATTTATTGGCTTGTACATCAGAAAAACTATCCATAGCAAAAAAAGGATTTACAACAAAACAATTTTTTTATTTGCTAAAAATTTTTTTAAAAAGCCGCAGCTACGGATTTATCCGCAGTTTTGAATACCACTCACTATGATTTTCAAAAAATATTTCCAAAAATTTTTGGCAAAAACATAAGGGGTATCCTTAAGATTTTTTATCTTCGCTTCAATTTTATCGAAATTTCGATCTTACAAAATTTGGACACCATAATCCGAAATCACGATTTCGAAGCATCACTAATGACTAGCATACTCATGGGATATTGGAACCATTTCTTCTAACACAACATTCACTTGGCGGCACAGAAAAATCATAAACATAAGAAAGCCTTGTCTGATACTCTTTCGTGCACAGCACCCCTTTCTCTCGAATATTCGAAAAAAGCTTCTTCAACATTTCCGGCAACCTTTTATGCGTGATCAAATACTCATTATTGCAGCCTCTGGAAGCAAATTCCGTATCAAAACGTGGATCATGAATATATTTGACATCTAGGCCAGCTAGCCAAGCTCCAACAGATACATCCTCACTTTTATAAAATTTTAGAAGTTTGATATTGTCGGAAATGAATTTTGCAAGGTTATAAGAAAGCACATAGCCACCACCAAGCTAAAAATGTTTTAAAATACAGGGTGATTCAAAAGTTCGCAGACACTTTAAAAATACGTGTGGGCTGAAGTGATTTATGAAGGAAAAATCGAAATTCATCGAAAGAGACGTGAAAATTAACCAAGAAGTCTACCGGGAAATTCTCCGCGATCACTTGTTGCCGTAGGCCGAAGAACACTTAGGCGATCGTCCCTGGGTTCTGCTTCAAGACTCAGCGCAATACGACCCAAGGCACGCAACAATGGCTCAAGACAACCATATGGATTTCATCACAAAAGATGAATAACTATCTTCTACCCCAGAATTCAATGCCTTGGATTACTCCATTTGGAAGCCAAAGCCTCACAAAACAGTGGAATCGTTTCCCGAAGCGACTAAACGCGTGCATTGAAGCTCAGGGATATTTTGAATAAGTTTCGTTGTTTTTGTTGGTTGTTATAAATTATAAAAGTGTCCACGAACTTTTGAATCATACTGTAATTACTGATATTTTATCACCTGATAAGGTAAATATCGATCACAAAGGATCCAATCCGGTTCTTTCCACTTTCCTTTTCTGAATGGCCGTGCACGGCCATCCAAGAATCCCCAATACAACATCGAGTGTTCAATGTCTTTCAGAGACTTCAATAGTGCACCAAGTCGAACAAAGCTATCCGAATCCACTTTTAATAAAAATTTGAATTGAAATTGTTTGACAGCAAATTGAATACCAAAAGCGGTCTTCCTGGCTAGATTTTCATATCCTAACAATGACTAGTTAAATTATTAATAAACATAAAAATATTTACTTTCCGTGTGATTTTCTAAAATTGCCAAATCTCCAAATTGCTCCTGTTCCTCTAGTAAACGAGCTTTTTGATTCGAAGTTAGATTTTGAACACCAATGGGAAACAAGTGTCGAATATAACTCGTTCCTTTATTGGATAACTTAAGCCATGTGTTTCTTATAGTATCTCGTAAAATGGGGTCATCCGAAGCTGACATAATAAGAATTACCAAATAAGTTGCAGGAAGAGAAATTTCTGGCTTATGGACTTCTAGAAATTCGTGATCAAGGGGGTGCTCACATCAATTGTACAGGGTGAACCAAAAAAAGTGGCTTTTGCGATTTTTTGGGACCCAGATCGTATGGATTTCCTTTATAACAGAAATTTTTTCACAAAACCAAGTCAGAGCCCTTTTTCCTTGCGAGCCTTAAGTCACTCAACGTACTCTTACCCCAACGGCCCTCTTTAGGGCCACATTCTAAACATAAATCGTGTGCTTATCTCAGAAATCTCGAAATTTCTAAAAAATTTCAAATTTTTTAGCATTTTTTGAAAAAAAAATTTCAAATTTTTTTCACGATAAATGTGCGTGAAAAGTATACTTTCTCCGAAAACTTTTACAAGTTACATGTCATTTTAAAGCCTTACTTTGATAAAATGTATAACGTGAAAATTTTTCTGTAAAAAATTAACCCCCAAAATCGCTGGAGAGTGATACAACAGTGTTATAAAAACCAAATGGTACGCAGCCCGAGGAGCTGCATGAAATACCTGGAAGAACTACAGGAATCAACTTTTCATTATATTCACAACTATTTGAAAACCAGCCAATGTAGAAAATAAACACCAACACAAAGAAAGTCAAGCAAAATAATACAGAGCGCCGTTTTAGAATTAATTTCATTTTTTAACCCAATAAAATAACACACATTCTCCAAAACGTTAAACCATCACCATAACTTCAAAATAAAATTATCGTAAAATTATAACAAGATAAGCAACTGTTCATAACAAGTGTTTAAAATTCTCATAAGAAATAATAAATAAAAATTTATTCAGTTTTTCTACAATACTAAATAGAGATCGGAAATTTTGATCATCAAAATCGATCAAAACTCCATGTTTTTACTCGCTTATGATTGAAAACTCACTTGCATTTCGATGAGACCCCTTTAGATCTACAAGCAGACCCCCCAATTTTGGTCTTTTTCCAAGTCTATACCCCAGTTTTGATCAAATTTTGATCGTTTTTCAAAAATGGATCAAAACTGGGGGTATAGACTTGGAAAAAGATCAAAATTGGGGGAGGGTCTACTTGTATCTAAGATGGCCTCATTGAAATGTAAGCGAGTTTTCAATCGTAATCGAGTAAAAACATGCAACTTTGATCGATTTTGATGATCAGAATTTTCGATCTCTAATACTAAGTTATATCATCATTTCTTTTAAATTAAATCACAATAGAATAAATGAAAGATACGACTAAAGGCACTAGAAAAACCGTCACGTTCATTCGTCACCGATTCAACCTTCACCGATCAATATCTCAATCGGTAAATTTTTCAAAAAAAAAGACCAAAAAATGTTCAGAATTTAATGCTCTACAATTTTTGTTTTGATGTTATTTTATAAAACTTTATTTTTTTTAAATATAAATTTCGGTGACAGATGAACGTAATCTTGAATTGTGACGGTTGTCCTAATGCCCAATCAAAGTATAGAGCAGGGATGTGGTAAATAACTATTCGTTTCTATTTTTCGTATTTTGAGCATAACTTTTTCTTTTCGTTAGCATAGAAAATAATTCTTGCTGCATATTGTTTCCCACTAATTTTTTCAACAAACAATTTCAAGATTTTGATGCTTCGATTTAAAAACTGACCTAGATATTCCCAATTTTGGTCAAAAATAGAAATAAAAATAGCAATAGAAATGCCAAAAATAAATTCTCTTTTTGGATTTTTGAAAAAGTTATCAAAGGAAACAACCCCCATTTACAGAAAAATACTAGGGGTTTCCTTTGATGACTTTTTTGAAAAAAAACTTTAAAAACCCAAAAATCGAATCTATTTCTTTAAAAATCATGTTTCTCTTGCATTTATATCCCTGCCATAGAGTATTAAATAAAACATAGCATAAATCGATAAGGGGAGAGTTTCCCCCTCCTGACCCACTCACTCATGGAACCAAAATTGAGGGGGGACCACTTCATGGACCCCCGCCGAACAGGAGGGGATCACCTCATCGGAGCTCCCCCTCCCCTTACCGACCTATGAAACATATACATATATATCCGTAGTAAAGCTTAGATAAAATAAAAACGAAAATTTATGCTTTAATCATGGATTATCGGAAGCATTCGCATGCATTATCACATAACGAACAGCGCATAGTAAAATAACAAATCCGGTTACCATTAACACATTTCCGGTCCACGATGACGACTCGGGTTCTTTTCTATAAAAAAAAGATACATTTATAAATTTTGTACCATTGGCGTAATTTTTTTGAGAAATACTTGTTTTTAAGCTAAACATGCTCACAAAATTACAATTTTTGAGAAAAAATGGAAAATTTTGGACCTTTTTGGTGAAAAAATAGGAAATTTTGATCGTTTTTAGTGAAAATTCATAATGGAGAACCATTATAATTTTTGAAACAATTTTTCAATAAATTTGAGGGAAAATATAAGAGGGATCATTAGAAAAAATTTTAATTTTTCCATAAATGGAGGGGGGAACCACCCCGGGTTCCTCCCCCTCCTCGAACTACGTCACTGGTACCACTCCAAATTTGTAGTAAATCCAAAAAAAACAAACCTTGTCGTTTCATCTATTCCCGTATTAACATTCCTCTTTTTTTCCTCTTCTAGCTCCTCCTTAATCTTCACAGTCAACTCTTCAAAGATTTCACAAAACTGTGCATTTTTCAAGTTGAATTCTCTCGATTTTCGTGCCAACACTCGTTTTTCAGCGTCGCTAGTCGTTAAACTGCCCAATGTCGGAGTTGTTTCGTTCATGAATGAAATCAGGCCCATTAGAATCGTTGACACACTCCATGAAGGGTTCCAGCTGAAAAATAAAATATTAAAAAAATCACAAAATTTATATTGGATGATTTTTTTGCACCCAAACAAAACCTTTTTGCACCTAAATATTATTTTTTGCATGTATGCATTTTTTGTACCTAAATCTCACTTTTGTGCACCTAAAATCTTATTTGTTGAACGGTTTCAATTTTCAAAAAAAAATTCGAATTTTTCACAAAAAAGTTCAAATTTTATCAAAAAATTTGAATTTTTCACAGAAAATTCAATTCTCAAAAAAATTCAATTTTCACCAAAAACATATTTAAGGGTGATATTTTTTGCACCAAAATTGAATCCAATCAAAAATAAAGATTTTTGGTGCAAAAAATGATATTTAGGTGCAACAAAGTTTTTTTAAGTACAAAAAAAATTTCATTCATTTGTACTTACGTGTCAGGATGAAAGTCTGAAATAGAAAGACACAAGCGTGTATTCGTTTGGAAACGACCCGATGGCGTAATCATGTAAATTGATGGAGGTCGGAATGGGAAATCTGCTGGGAAGACCAATTTGCCGTGATAGTAGCCTCCTAAAATAAAATACGGGTTCTAGGCTGATTAGTAATGGATTTTTCAAAGCCGATTTTTAATGTTAAAAAAAATGCGAATTCTGTTTTATATCCAGCGTCGTAATTTTGGTCCGGATTGAGGGGGAATTGTTAGGAGAATTTTCTAAACAAAAAAACAGCTCCGCAGACAAAAATTTGATTGAAAAATACTTGTTTTTAAGCTAAAAATGCTAAAAAATTGTCATTTTTGTTGAAAAAATGGCCAATTTTTTTATCAAAAAAATTTTTCTGATTTGAAGGGGAGAAGTTTCCCGGATTTCTTCCCTATTACGATGCTATTTATATGTTACAAAAACCATTTCAAACCATCCTAGAGCCTAAAATACGGTATTATACCACTTTAGATGACCAAAACATACATTGTTAGGGCAAAAATACCCATTTTTGGTGAAAAAAATTGGGAATGGTCATTTTTTTTCAAAAGTTTTTACAATCGAAAAAATAAGGAGGAGAAAAATTTTTAATTTGTTCAAGAACGGTGGACACTTGCCCTCCGTGGCTATACCACTGTGCGAAGAATTCAATAAAAGAACTCCCGATGAGTGAAGACGCTTGCTTACTCGTTTACATACGACCCACTTTGGGTATAATTTTTTGCCTATGCCTCACTTTAAACATAGTAATTTTGACTATGACCCCAGCGGCGTAGCCAGAAGGCATACATGAGCAAGGGGGGGGACTGTCCCCCCCCCCCACTTCTTATTGGCCGAAAAATTGTAATACCACTTCTTATTTGCCCAAAATCCGAAAAAACACATAAGGGTCCCCCCTTATGTTTTTGCCTAAAATTTGAACCCACTTCTTAAATTTTTTGACCAAAATACATGGACCCACTTCTTATTTTCGGGGATATAGGAGCAAATTCGTAAATTTTACGATCCCCGAGTTGGTGGCGAAAAAAAAGGTCGTCAAATTTCAAATCCGAAAAATTTACGTATGCTAAGACCACTTCTTATTTCGGGTCCCTGTCCCCCCCTGCTTGCCCACGTATGCCAGAAGGGTTCAGGGAAGGCCTGTGTATTGAAGCGAAAAGTCGCGAAAATAGCATTTTTGCGACTTTCGCTTCAATACACAGGCCTTCCATGGATCAGGGAAGCATTTTTAGCTTTGAAAATGTTAAATTCGGATTCCGCGCATGTTTTTATCCCTAGAGGGGTAAAAAACAACATTTTCAAATTTTTAAAACTTTTCAACTATCGTTGATTTGGTCATCTAAAGTGGTATAGTACCCTTTTTACTAGCATTAAGCTCACTTAAAATGAACCAAAAGAACACTCACTTTCATATGGCGTATCCGGCGCTCCAGTCACAACATAATGCCATTCTAAAATATTCGAATGCAATGGCTGTGCTATAGCATAAGGCACTGGATCTTTCAATAATTTCTGAAAGTCTTTCTTTAAACGAGTTATAGCCGTTGTTGTTGCACCACCCATTTTTTTCAACTAAAATGGATTATAGAAATAAAAAATAAACACTAAAAGGAACTTCGATGGGACAAAAAGTCAACCATATAAAATTTACAAGTAAAAATAAATCAACTCGTTTATTTAACCCGTAAATTGCATAAAATTCTTTTAGTAAATAATCATGAAAATAACACACGAGCATCACATTGTATAAAGGAAATATGAAAGATGATTAAATGAGTACCGAATAAAAGGTATTACTACGGATTAGCGAGCCCACTAGACGTGGATTTTTTCAAAAAGTTTTTTACTTTTTTTCGTTGGAAAAGACCACTCTATGGGTAACTTTATGCGGGAAATCGATTGCGCACATTTTCGAACATTTAAAATACTTTCCTGACCCTGATTCAGGATATTGTAGTGAAGAAAAATGGTCAAAATTCGAATTTTTTCCATTTCCGCTTCAATATAATATCCTGAATCGGGGTCAGGGAAGCATTTTCAAGGTTCGAAAATGTGCGCAATCGATTTCCCGCATAAGGTTACCCCTAGAGGCCATTTCCAAAAAAAGTAAAAAATTTTTGGAAAAAATTCACGTCTAGTAGGCTCCCTAATCCTTAGTAGTACCAAATGAAATTAAGCTCAAATTTTATGTAGATTTTATTATGATGTAACTTTACGTCATTTTGCATTTCTACCAAATATGCAAAACACTATAAAGAGTAAAATACATCATGTTTGAGCTAATTCATCAAATTTGAGCTTGAATGGCAGCACTACTTTTGACTCAGTGGGCATTTGGTCGACGTTATACGTTTGGTCTATGTTCAAAATTCGCATAATTCACAACGCAGACCAAACGTATATAGTCGAATTTTTTCATGAGCAACACGAGCAATTTGATTGAATCAGGGCTTCAGCGATATTGAAACAATTGATCAGACATTAGAAAATTCAAAATTGTCGAGAACATTTCCCGATTCGACCCTTTTTCTGCAGCCAAAATTCAAAAATTTTCTAATGTTTGATCAATCGTTTCAGTATCACTGAATTTGAGTCAATCAAATTGCTCGTGTTGCTCATGAAAAAATCCGACTATAACATGGACCAGATATCCAATGGGTCAAAAGGGGTGCTGCCGCTTGAATAAGACAATAATAAAATATGCTAATTACAATTAGTATTAAAAAAAGAAATATGCATAAAAATACATAATAAATCACTTTATATATATATCACTCCACTTCCATCTCTTCTTCTTCCAACTCCTGCTTCAATATAGGCACCATATCGTGAAAGATTCGACAGAACTCCGGACTATCCAAGTTGAACTTTTTCGACTTTTTGGCTAAGTCGCGTTTCACTTCCTCAGTTGTGTCCTTAAAAATCAAAGTAAAAAAGAAGTCTCGGAACAAGTTCCCCTGGTTGACGCCACTTAACGTTGACTAAATTCGGCAAAAAATTTTTATTTTCTTCCGGAAATTACCCATTCAGGGGTAATTTTATGCGAAAAATCGATTGCGCGCACTCTCGCAACCTGGAGACCGAGGGGATATTTGTTCATTTCTCGAGAAAATTAAATTTTCACCATTTTTCTGCGATTTTCAGGTTGCAGGAGTGCGTGCAATCGATTTTTCGCATAAAATTACCCCTAAATGGGTAATTTCCAGAAGTAAAATCAAAAAATTTACCGGGTTTAGTCAACGTTAAGTGGCGGCAACCAGGGGAACTTGTTCCGAAGTCTTAAGTACTCCTCCCCCTAAACAGTACTATAGGCGGGGATAACAACCCAGGGTCCCCCTTATGATTTTGTTGCCCTCGCCCCAAATCCGGCCCAAAATTACGCCATGCTTCCCCCTCAGATATCCTTTGTAACCATACCAAACTTCCAGCAGTCATTGCTGTATCGTTCATAAACGAGATCACTCCCATGATTATAGTAGTCACTGTCCACGACGGATTCCAAGTCTCTGGGTGATAGTCAGACATGGAAAAACACAGCGGCTTATTTGGCTCAAAACGACCAGACGGTGTTAGCATCAAAATCGTCGGTGGCTTGAATGGGAAATCATTCGGGAATAATAGCTTGCCATGGTAGTATCCACCTAAATTTACAATTACAAAAAGAGCAGAAAATTCGGTACCTTCGTATGGAGTGTCAGTTGATCCGAGAAGCACAAAATGCCATTCTAGCAGGCTTGAGGGAGATGGTAATGCCACCACATTTGGAATTGGATCACTTACAATTTTTTTCAAATCGTTTTTCAATCTTATAAATGCGGGATTATTTTCGGCCATCGGAATCTAGGTTCACTAAAAAAATTTCAAAGTAAAAATTAAATCGATGAGCATTAAAAGAGCGCCTCTCTGCAAAGTGTCTAAGTCAGGGATGCCGAGTCAGGAAGAATAAAAATAAGGACAATTTGTTTGAAAAATATCAGGGAGTAAAAGTTCGGGGACAACCGACAAAAATTCTGGGACACTATCACTGTCGGATTTTGCGTTTTTCGGTGTTTTCAATACAAAAAAACGCAAAATCCAACAGGGGTAGTGTCCATAACTTTTGGATGTTTGTGCCCAAACTTTTGCCCCCCCCCCTGAGTTTCGTTCGAAAAAATCAAGAAATTTTTTTGACCCGATACGAACAGGATTCACACGCCCCTTTTAAGGGTGTCGCTACATATGCTTACAAACAGTCTCGATGGCGTACAAATAAAAAATAGCAAAAAATATTTTGATAGGATGAAACCAAGTATTTTTTAAACATATACTAAAAAATTTTTATCATTAACTTATTATTAATAGGAAGTTTAAAAAGTATAATTTGTAAAATTGAAGTTTTCCCATTTTTAAAATGCTATATCAGTGGGGGGGGGGCAAAAGTTCAGGGACACCCAAATTTTAAAAAAATGGAAAATTAAAAAAATTTGTAGAGGGTCAGAAAAATTTTTAAAAATTTCCCTGACCCCCTACAATTTTTTTTAAACTTTCCTTTTTTAAATTGGGTGTCCCCGAACTTTTGCCTCCTTGATATTATTATATTTTGGTACTTATACAGTTTGCCCCCCCCCTTATTGGTATAATTTCCACAACAGCTGTGCATAAACTTTAACGTATTGATGTATGAAACTGTTTAAGTATCGAAATTTTCTAGAAATGAAGTTCAATTTTTGGAGCTACCACCCACTTGAAAATTTTTTTGTCAATGTCAAATTCGAATTCCCCGCATGTTTTTATCCCACAAGGGATCGTTTTTAGGCAAAAATCACATTTTTGTTACTTTTCACTTCAATATACAGGCCTCCCCTAAATCAGGAAAGCATTTTTTCGCTTCGAAAATGTCAAATTCGGATTCCCCCATGTTTTTACCCATAGAGGGATCATTTCCAGAAAAATTTTTCATGTGGCTTGCCCACCCCTATTCTATAGTAGCTCTCAATTTTTGATAAAAACAAGAAAATTAATAAATTAATGGATAGACAAATCACAAGATACAACACATTCGATAAATATTGCAAAGCTATTTTTAACTTTATTGTCCAGCAGGTCTTGGGCGAGGTCGACCAGCTCCGGCTATTGAACCACTTGAGGGTGGTGGAGGTAAAAGAGGTACTGGCCCACCACTCGTAGAAGCTGGTTTGGGATTTTGATTGATATTGGATTCAGTCTTCTTCTAAAAAATGTAATTTTTCTAGCTCCGAGATTTCTAGCTTCAAAATCCTACTCCTAAGCTAACTTTGATCGTTTGCCCAGCTTTGAAACTCAAATCCAATTTTGGCGTGTCATCATCATGTTCAGCTTGTTCAGACTTTTTGATTGATTTAAAATGATCTTGTATGGCAACATTCAAGTCAAACGAATCTCCTCTGTCAGCAAATCCGATACCAACAAAAGCAGTCTGACCTTTATCATTACGTAGTCGTATAACAAAATATCTAGAAGAATCAGAAACTGTTTCAAAGTCTACACCATTTGCTTCAGCTACCGGTGCTTTTGCGTAGAGTGCACCTTAAAAGGGAAGTATAAAAATTTGGATTTTTCTATATCTATATCCAGGGATGCCAAGAACATGTTTCAAAATCAGAAAACCTGACTTCAAAAATCAGATTTTAGGAGCAAAAATCAGCAAAATGCTAATTTTTCATTATATTTCTTATAAATTTGACAAAAATTCTTTTTAAGCAAAAATTAGAATTTTGAGAAAAATTCGATATTTGAGTGAAAATTCAAAATTTGAGCAAAAATTTCGATTTCAAAATCAGCACTTTTCTGAAAAATCAGAAGTCTTGGCACCCCTAGTCTATACCTGTTGTTTTATCTTCTAGCCTTATTTCGAGCTGTTCTTCGATAGAAATTAAGCGAAGCCTTCCAACCCAATCAGGTGCATCCAGTTTCCAATCAGCTGCTCTAAAAAATAACACTAAATATACCAGGCACGTAGCGAGAATTCAGCGACAGGAGGGGTATCAGCTTTTTAAATTCGCATAATTAATAGAGTTCAGGTTGGACCGTAACGAATTTTTCGAAAAGCTTCTTCATAACCGCCCACCCTGCTGAAATTTTTTCAGTGTCTCTTAAATACATCTAACCAGACCATTACGTGGATAAAATTCTTACTTATAACCTCGACCTGTTGTTAAAGGAGGTATCCGAAAGACGAAAACTTCAGGTTTTACTAAAAGTATTCTTTCATATGCTTCCATCCAAAACGATCAACTTAATTTTGATAAAACAAGATGAAAAATGTCAACAAATTGAACCCTAAAATTTTGTTTAAAACTGTACTAAAAGGGGCACTAGGACGGACTACACACCTATCAAATCAAAATTTGACAAATTTTTCACACGAAATTTGAATTTTTAATGCAAAATTTTGTAATATGTGAAAAATTCGCTAAAATCTGTGAGGTTTGTACAGTCCTAGTGCCACTAAAAGCATCAAAGAAAAAATGCATTACTATATAAGTAAAAAAATGATTCCTTAAATCAAAAGGCAGTATGGCTTAGTGGATTTGTTACAAGCCAATGATCTGACAGTTCAGGGTTCGATTCCCCTAACCGGCTAAATTTTTTTGCCTTTTCTTAAAATTTTTTATCTCCTCAGGAGTAGAGTTATAGC
>OZJO01016812.1:0-17295 GCA_900406225.1 Acrobeloides nanus | reverse complement strand
TCAAGCAAAAAATTGAGAAATTCATGTATATGTTGCATACCCTAAAGGATCCCCCTTAAAATTTCGACTTTATGCTAGGTAGGTTCAGAAAAATTTTTGGTACCAAAAATTTTGACGACTAAAAAAAACAAAAAATTTCAAACAAGGGGGCTATCTACGTGAGAAAAATATTTTTAATACAAACAAATTATTTTTGGTCGTTCTTGAACATTTGACAATATTTGACGTCAAATACACAACTCTACTTGTTAGCCTCCCCGGATGGCCCTGTCGCAGAGGTTGAACAAGGGACCGAGGCCCCCAGGATCGTTTAATATGAGAAGATACTGACGAATCATTCACGGCGCACAATTTTGTTCGAATTTCGCTCACAGAATTGTAGAAAATTTTTGCATCATTTTCAAAACTGGTTAGCAGCTTTAAAAAATATTGATTGAAATTTCCCCAATATTATTGATTTGTTTTCTTCCCTATAAACAAACTATAGGAAAGTAGTATATATGCATGCATGACATGTATATATAAACAACGCCTTCTTTTTTAAACTATTATACTCTTTACAGAGGAAATGTGCGTGTATCTGTTTATGTGGGCTAACTTTTTCCTGTTCTATTTTTTACGGGATCTTAGTTAAACTGTTTAGAATAGTCCAAAAGATCCAAAAAAAGTAGGTCCCGACTCTGGGAAAATTCATCTAAGGGGTGTACTGGACCCCCTCGCCGGGGATCCACAAATCGATTTTTCAAAAATTGCTCAAAATCGTCTGATTTTTTGTACTCGAGGGTTTTCGGGTATGGGGTGCACGAATCCGAAAGGATTTGTGACATCAGGGAGTGCCCTACACAAAGGGGGACTCCAAAAAGTAATACATACTATTTTCAAACGATCTAATTGTTACACAAAAGGTGCAGTTCGGTATCGGAGAGCGCCGTAGGCACTCCGAGTGCAGCTCAGTAGCGTAGAGCGTTCCCAAATGTAGCTTGGTGGCGTAGAGCGCCGTAGGCGTGTTAGCCTAGGAACTCTTTGATAATGCAAAAGAGTTTTCTCAGTGTCTTATGCCGAACAAATTTAGTTTTTAGGAACCTTATGGCGGGATCAAGCAAGACGAAAACTAGTGAATTTCTATCTGATGTGTCTTTTGATGAAACTATCACATCGTCACCTTATTTAAAACCAATTCGTATGAAGTTTACTCGTGTAAGTTATCAGAATTAGGACTGACGGGAACGGAAAATTCTCGAAATCGGAAAATGAAAATTTTTTAGAAAATTATACTCTTAAAGGAGAGGGACCCAAAATAACGCTTTGGTCCCCCTTTATTTTTCAAAAATTTTAGGCACAAACATAAGGGGGACCAAGGCATTTTTTCAATTTTGCAAAAAATTCGCGCCCAGATTTGTGAACCCCTCCATGAAACAACTATTTATTATTAATTTTAGGATGGCCAACAAATAACTTGGGACATTGGCGTTGAACTTGACTGCGCCGTAACAATTTTATATCATACAGAAAAGAAAGCTCTACTATTTGTCCGACAATTCCGACCACGTAATAATTTTCTATCACTTTCTAATTTTTATCGACAAAAACATTTTTAGCCGTGTTTGTTCGCAGAGTGAGCTTATTAACAGAAAATGTTGGGAAACCTCTGAATGAAATCAACTGGAGTGAATATCCAATCTCGTTGGGCATTACTACAGAATGTTGTGCCGGCCTATTGGATAAACCCGGATTGTCGCCACAACAAATTGTCCAAGAAGAAATTTTGGAAGAAGTTGGATATCAAGTGCCGCTGGAGAAGATTAAGTTTCTGAAAACTGTTTTGTAAATTTTTGAATCTTGTTTCCGTCCCTTATCCTGGCAATTTTCGGAACCATATTTTTGGTATAGAAATAAAACAATACACAATGAGCGGGAAAATATAACATAAGTTCTCGGCGCAAAAATCGATCGTAATACAGTCAAACCTCGATATAAAGTCATCCACCTTGAATTCGATATAACGACTCCTCTCTTGGAGTGCCGTTATATCGAGGTTTGACTGGTAGAGCATGGCAAAAATAGCCAAACAATTTTTTGCAAAAATAAGTCATTTTTAATGAAAAATTGAAAAAACGGACATTTTTATAAAATCTGGAAAAATATATTGGTTCATCAAGGGGAAAATTTTTCAATTTTTTTCAAAAGCGGTGGCGGTCGCCCCACTTTCTTTCCCCTTAGCCGCAGATAGACGGGGGGGGGGGAATATGGAGCAAATTTCGAAGGGGAGGAAGCGACGGTTCAGGGAGTCATCAAATCCGTGGATCTCACCCCAAATTAGAGAAATGAATACATTTACCTAATGGTCTTTCCATTATGTTTTTACCAAAAATTTGATTTTTCATCAAATTTTCATTATTTAAATTTTCAATTTTTCATCAAAAATCATCAAACTTGCATTCAAAAGTATGAAGTTTTGAAAAAAATGCAATTATTTTTTTTACCAAAATTTATTAAAGTGGACTCCCCCCAAATTTGGGCCTAGAGCCGCACTTGGGTGTGGGGGTGGAATATGGCCCAAACTTTGGGAGTGTAGTGGGATAGATATATCTACCATTCTAGGTAAAAAATAAACCATGTTTGCATTTTTCTTGTTTAAATTCCTATTGTGCTATTATTCTATAAAAAAATTAACTTTGTAGAAAAAGCGTTGGTGTAACTGGAGCGTTTGAACATCTTTTCTATACGGAAATTGACGAATCGATGAAAGTGTCGGAAGGTGGTGGCGACGACACTGAAAATATTGAAAAAGTTTTTACATCTTAAACTATTAACAAATTCTAATATGCAAAAAATTTAGGTTTATCTTGATCTCAATGAAGCAAAAGCTATTCTAAAAGCTGATGTGACTTTATCACCGCCTGGTTTGTTATACGGAGTGCAGTGGTTTTTTGAAAATCGAAAAATTTGAATTATTATAATATCATTTAAATGTATTGTATTATAAAGGAGGGGTGAAATTCATCTCTGGACGTCAATTTTTGACAAAAATCAATTTTTTTAACCCCCTAAATGAATTTTCTGGAAAAGGTTATGTTCTACAAAGTTGTTCCCTATAAAATTCTGAACAACTTTGTAGAACATCACTTTTTCCGAAAAATTCAATTAAGTGTTAAAAAAATTGATTTTTGTCAAAAATTGACGTCCATAGATCTTCTATGAATTTCACCCCTCCTTTAAAATAAATTTCTAGTACACGATGGCCGGAAAAAAGTTTCCCCTCAGTGATTTTCATATGGACTTTCTTCACCACAGATTTTTTTCACAAGTGATTTATACAAAGTTGTTCGGCATGATCTCACGAGCAACTTTGTAGGACATCATTTTTGTGTAAAAAATTTGCTGTTATAAGAAATTCTATATGAAAATTAATGAAAGGCAGCGTTGTTCCGGCCACACAGACTGTGTAACTAACAATTTTTTGAAATCGTCAGTTTTTGCGTATTCAGTCCTTGGTCTTGTTTGTTTCGCATATTTGAACTTACATACAAGAAGTGAATTACAAATGAATGGAATTTTTCTTTAAGAGATTACTATTTGACAATTGAAAAAATGTACATGTTTTCGTTGTAATACACAAACTTTTTTGAATTTATTTAAAGCTGCCTTATTAGTTTTTTATAGTTCTAGTAAATTGTATCCAAATGAACAGTTTCTATATTCTTAATTTAGCTATAATTATTTCTAGTTGCCGAGTTGTGGCCGAGGACAAGCTAATCTTTCTTCAAGCGGTAAGAAAGTTAGGAGTCACCCTAATTTCCTTAAAATTATCCCTAGGAAAAAAATTTTTATCTCATTTTGGACACTATAAAAAGATTTGACTCCGAGCGGGATCGAACCCACAGGTCCCAACGTTGCTTAACTTGCCAGATCGGACGGGATCACTCGTTACTATCTTATGAATTATGGATTGAAATGGGCTTTATCAACCGCAACAGAAAAAACAGACTAACTACAAATTTATAGGTCTGGCGTCATGGCGATAGATCTCCAACTGACACTTTTCCAACCGATCCTAATCAAGAAGCTACATGGCATCAAGACTGGGGTCAACTATCAGCTGTATTTTAAAAATTTTCTTTCAAAATTTGCATTTTTTTTCTCTTTTTAGCTTGGCATGGAACAACATGTTAGACTCGGACAAACACTTCGGCAACGCTACATTGTTGACAATCCAGGAAATCTTAATTTAAGTCCAAGTTATACCAATTATGAAGTAGATTTTTTCAATTTTTGAAATTATGTCAAAAAAATTTTAAAGAAGGGTTTAAAAAGTTGTTATTTATAAAAAGAAAAAAATTCATGTTAAATTATAAGCAAAATTAAAAAATCCGATTTTTATCGTGAACTTGGCTCAGCGGTAGTGTTCCAAGACCGTCTAAGGGTCTCGGGTTCGAATCCCACCTGAGTCGATTTGATTTTGCCTGCGACAAAAAGCTGGTAAAATCAGAGGTTAGAGAAGCATTTTCAAGCTTCGGGAATGCATACAATCGATTTTTAGTAAAAAATTACCCCTAAAAAAGTCATTTTTGCAAAGATTCCAACAAATTTTTTCTGAAATGCTGCTGCAAAGTTTACCCCTCCCTTTAAGATCTACGTCAGAAGCTCGGATGTGAATAGAACCCTTATTAGTGCTATGTCAAACATGATCGGGTTTTATGGAGCTGCGAATGTAACCGCTGGTTTGGATTACCCGGATATGCCTGAATGGCCGGGTAAATTTGTGCCAATTGCAGTGCACACGGTGGATCATTCATATGATTATGTAAGGTTTTAGCATTATAGTCTATTTTCGAAGAAGTGAAAATGGCACCACGTATGGCCTGTTTTGAAGGCCAGGTTCAAACTTGTTGAGGGCAGTCATGAAACGCATTTCACGACGATTTTCGGACGCTAACCGTCCAGAAAATGGTTTGAATTTGCCTGAATATTGACACGAAAACCCTGAATTTTACATTTTTTTAAATACACTTAATTATTGGGTTTATTTAAAAACAAAGACGGCATTTTTTATAGCTCGACGAGACGAACAAAACGACATTAAATGTATCCAATTTGAAACTTGTTTGGGTTATTGAAACGAAAACCCTGAATCAGGGTTTTCGTTTCAATAACCCTTAATAATTATCAAATTGGATAAATTTGGTGAAGTTTGGTTCGTCTCGTCGAGCTATAAAAAATGCGTCTTTTTTTCTCATTTTTTTACAAAGGTTAGCTTTTTTAGATAGGAAACACTGATTCCATCTGCCATCGTCGTGATCAAATTTGGCAATTAGTAAAACAAACCCCAGAATGGCAAAATTCGACACAAGAAAATCAAGTATAAAAAAATTCTACAGGGTGAGTAAAAAAAGTGCATTTTTGTGATTTTTTGGGCCCAAAAAAGTTTTTTGGGACCGGAAAAATTTTTTACTAAAAATGACCCTTATAGAGGTAATTTTATGACGGGAATCGATTGCGCACATCGAATCCATTCCCTGAATCAGGGTCAAAGAAGCGTTTTCATGCTTCGGGAATGCGCGCAATCGATTCCCCACATAAAATTACCCCTATATGGGTCATTTTTAGTAAAAAAAATTTCTGGTCCCAAAAAATTTTTCGTGCCCAAAAATCACCAAAATGCACCTTTTTTACTCATCCTGTACTTTTACAACAAAAAAAGTATCCAACAATTTTTAGCCGATGTTTGATGCCCTTTCCTCTATTACCGGTTGGAATGTTACTTTAGAAAAAATTGGACTTATCTTTAGCGCTATGTATATTGAAGTATGAGATTTTTTTCGATGTTGAACCTTGAAAACGCTTCCTTGATTTTGATTCAGGGAAGAGATGTGTGTATTGCAACGAATATAGACTAGGAAGGGGCAAAGTTCGGCAGTGCGCAAATAGATTTTTCGTATAGAAACAACCATATATGGTATTTTGGTGAAAATTAAAAAACTTGAAAAATTTTGAAAAAAACGTGCAAAATTTTGTTGTCACATCGTCTAAATCTTGGATATGGCGTTGATTGTAACTGGAAATGAAAATTTTAGTCACTTTATAATCGAACTAATACCTCTATTTACCATGAATTGAACAAATATTTTGATGCAATTAACAAAACTAATGATCAACGGGAATCTTATTATGTTGGCTTAGGTAAACTTTGTTTCATGTTGAGATTCCAAAAAGCGGGGCGCGCATGGCCGAATGGCTAGGACGCTGTTATTGGCGCGGGTTCGATCTCACCAAGGTCGAAATTTTTATTTTAGCGAATCATAACGCGCGCATTCCCGAACCCTGAAAATACTTCCCTGACCCTAATTCAGGGAGGGCTCTATGTATTTCGCTTTAATACACCGACCTCTTCCTTGAATCAGGAAAGCTTTTTCAGGCTTCTTTATGAGCGCAATCGATTCCCTCTATAGAAAAACTCCCAGTTGTGACATTTTCGATCACATAGCCCTCTTGTAAGGGTATTTTTCGATTTTCGCTTCAATACACTAAGCCCTCCCCTGAATCAGATTCAGGTAAGGGGTTTCAGGATTCGGGATTGCGCGCAATCGATTTATCGCATAGAAAAACCCGTGGGTGTTCACTTTGACAATCCCTCATCGAATACACCGAAATTTTCCAAATTATCTCATGCCTTTCTTTATATACCACTTTTCCCGCCGGCATCCCTGCGTGGTCGTTATGTCCCCCACCGGGTTTTATAAAACGGAGGTTTGACTGTATTTGGACTTCCTTTTGGAGACTTTAACTATACAACACCCCATCCCTGCACCGAAATTTTTCGAAAATTTTCCAAATTATCTCATGCCTTCAAACATTAAGATTTGGAACCATATAAAGGAGTAGATTTTTCCATTGAACTTTCAACATTGCGTGGAGGAAGTTTATTATGGGCCATCATCGGGAACATGAGAGCCAAATATGATTGTTACACGAAAAATGTTACGAATCGACATGTTTGTCAGCACTGGATGGATCCGTTAAAATACTATGTTTGGTCTTTTGTAAGATTCTTTTTTTAACAAGTCAACAACCAGAAATTGATCTGGTCCAAATTTTCTCTCTTTGAGAAATTTGGAGCTCGTTCACTATTTGTGTGGCACTTATCATGGTCTAAAATTGTTTTCTTTAAAATCAACTGGAAAACTTCTAGGGTTTTTTAGTCGAGGAACACGTTGCTGATGATATGCTTGCGTGAAAACCTAGAAAAAATGATTAAAATCAGTGTTGTCCCCTGTACACATGTGTTTGTGTACACAAACATGGCCCATGCCTCCGAAGCGTCTCCTCCTTGGAGTACCCCGAGTAACGCAAAATGATGGGCTATAAAAGACGTGTTACTAGATTGTCTTGATCTTGATCTAGCAGACGTAATTAATCTTATACAACTTAGAAAAATGAGTAAGAGAATAACACCTATTTCTATCAAAATGAAATAGGAATGTATGTTTGTCTCATCAGAGACAGTTCCCTTATACAGAGCTATCGAATTATTTGAAGTCATTATTGTCATTGAGTATTCTTGTTCTCTTAAATAGATTTTCACGGCATTTTTCCTAGGTTTTCACGCAAAAATAACATCAGCACTACTAAAAAACCCTAGAAGTTTATCAGTTGATTTAAAAAAGTTAAGCATGACACAACATTATCTTCGCTTTTTGCCACTCTGGGCTTCAAAAGATCGAATTATAATGAAGATGGCGATCCACAATATTCATCTTGTGTGACGTTTGAACTTTGGGTTAAGGATGATAATTCAACTTATATTAAGGTAAGTTTCCTTATAGCCATTTTGAAGTTTATAATAAGCATATCCTATCTTAAATTTTAAAAATTGTAAAACAATTTAGGCCTATTATTTACCCTTAACTAATACAAGTGATCATTTGATTGAAGAAGTAACGCCTGAAATTACTGGGTGTGAAAATGGGTGCACTTTAGAACAATTTGAATAGCGCTCACAGCCCTTTAAGCCTAATGGTGATGGGAATACCGCTGCTGTAGGTTTTGTCCATGTTACTAATTTTTCAATTTCTCAGCTGTGCAACACAAATCTGTTCAACGATACTTCAAGTCAGACATCTCCATCTAAAGCCACATCAAGTTAGAGCTCAAACCAATTTCTGATATCCATAGGGTTGTTGGTTTATGTTTTCAAAAATTTATGAATTTTTTAAAATATTTATATAAAAGTATTAAAAAAACACGTATAGTCTGCTTCAAGGAGAGACTCAAAAAGTATTGGCTTGTAGCTAGTAAATTTGTGTTCAAACATACTGTGACACGCCTTTATTGACGGTTTGTGGTGTTGTTACATGAATATTTATTGACCCATGAGCATTGAAAAGAGTGTGCACATGGAACGCCATTCTAGCTAACTCAAAGAGATCATCCATAGGCAAAGCCTTTAAAGGGGGGACCACTTTAGGGTCAGATCTCGACCAAAAAAATTTTTTTGAAATGGCAGTTCTAGGGGTAAAAAAATGCGAAAAATCGATTGCGCGCATTTCCGAACAGTGAAAACGCTTCTTTGACCCTGGTTCAGGGAAGGAATCAGTGTATTGAAGCGAAAATCAAACATTTTCGGATAAAAATCTGAAAATATTTGATTTTCGCTTCAATACACCCACCATCTTTCCTGAATCAGGGTCAAGGAAGCATTTTCACGCTTCGGGAGTGCGCGCATTCGATTTTTTGTATTTTTTTACCTCTAGAACCGCCATATTTAGTCCTTGTTCTTGTTTGTTTCGCATCTTTGAACTTACATACAAGAAATGAATCACAAATGTAGAATTTCCAGATAAAAAAATGCGAAAACAAAAATAACCATTTTTGATTCAAAACCAATTTTTCCCTGAATCAAGAAAGCGTTTTCAAGAATGCGCGCAATCGATTCTCCACATAAAATTACCCCTAGAGGGCACTTTTTCGAAAAATAACTCCCGGGTTTCAAAAATAAAAAAAGACTTTTTTTGGCCCACCTTGTACATAATTATTTTACGCAAACAATTCGTTGACACAAATGTCAAATTACATGAAAGAATATGTTTTATCAGTGCGAAAAAATTTTTGGTTTTCTTTTTTACAATTTTTTATTTTATCTTGAAAATTTGAAATGCAGGGTGGCCCAAAATTTGCGCAATTTTTTTCAAACCTTTTCAAGTTGTTTAAATTTTCACCAAAATGGACTTACGGGGTGTCCCAAAAAAGTCAATTTTTATCAAAGAATTTTAAAAGGTTTGTTTATTACAACGAAAACATGTCAATTTTATACAACGAAAACATGTCAATCTTGTATGGGAAAGATATTTTTACACAGCCTGTTTATAATCATGTTATTTATCGATTTGTGTCGAAATATTGAAAATCCCAGACTGACACTTCGCGACTATTTCTTGTAAGAGTTATTTTTGTGAGGATTAAAAATTTGAAAAATCACAAAATTCCCATTTTGGGTACCCTGTACTTCATGAATAATATAGGATAGTGCGAACTAGGATTAGAAAACCTCCTCCAATCCCTTTATCAGTAGCGTTCTTAAGTACGAAAAAGGACTTAAATATACGCCCTTTGATCATTGATTCGGGATTCAGTTAGTTATTTTAGTTGTAGTTTTTGAAATAATTGCGTTTGAAATTTGAATTTGGGTACATACTTTCGTTGTAATACACAAACTTTTTTGAATTTTTTAAAGCTGCCTTATTAGTTTTTTATAGTTCTAGTAAATTTGGATTAGATGAACAGTTTCTATATTCTTCATTTAGCTATAATTATTTCTAGTTACCGAGTTGCGGCCGAGGACAAGTTAATTTTTCTTCAAGCGGTAAGAAAATTAGGAGTCACCCTAATTTCGTTGAGATTACCCCTAGGAAAATTTTTTTTATCTGTTTTTGGACACTGTTTTTTATCTGTTTTTGGCAAAAAGATTTGGCATGGGATCAAACCCGTGGGCCCAACGTTGCTTAACTTGCCAGATTGGACGGGCTTACTCCTTACTATCTTATGGATTGAAATGGGCTTTATCAACCGCAACAGAAAAAAAACAGACTAACTACAAATTTATAGGTCTGGCGTCATGGCGATAGATCTCCTACTACCACTTTTCCAACCGACCCTAATCAAGAAGCTACATGGCATCAAGGCTGGGGTCAACTATCAGCTGTATTTTTTCAACATTTTCAAAATTTTTATCTTGCTTTCTTTTAGCTTGGCATGAAACAACACGTTAGACTTGGACAAAAACTTAGGCAACGTTACATTGTTAACAATCCAGGAAATCTTAATTTAAGTCCAAGTTATACCAATTATGAAGTAGATTTTCAATTTTTGAAATTTACCATTCTCTTTAAGATTTACGTCAGAAGCTCGGATGTGAATAGAACCCTTATTAGTGCCATGTCAAACATGATCGGGTTTTATGGAGCTGCAAATGTAACCGCTGGTTTGGATTACCCGGATATGCCTGAATGGCCGGGTAAATTTGTGCCAATTGCAGTACACACGGTGGATCATCCATATGATTATGTAAGGTTTTAGCATTATAGTCCATTTTGGAAGAAGTGAAAATGTCACTAGCTCGACGAGATGAACAAAACGACACCAAATTTATTCAATTTGATAATTGTTTTGGGTATTGAAACGAAAATCCTGATTCAGGGTTTTCGTTACAATAACCCAAAACAATTATCAAATTGGATAAATTTGGTGTCACTTTGTTCGTCTCGTCGAGCTATAAAGAATGCCGTCTTTCTTTTTTTCTCATTTTTTTTACAAAGGTTAGCTTTTTTAGATAGGAAACACTGATTCCATCTGCCCTCGTCGTGATCAAATTTGGGAATTAGTAAAGCAAACCACAGAATGGCAAAATTTGACACAAGAAAATCAAGTATAAAATAATTCTACAGGGTGAGTGAGTAAAAAAGTTACATTTTTGTGATTTTTGGGGCCCGAAAAAATTTTTTGGATCAGAACAATTGGGTCATTTTTACTAAAAATGACCCAAAATTTTCTTTTTTTGCCCGTACACCAACTTCATTCCCTGAATCAGGGTCAAGATAATTTTTTCATGCTTAAAAAAGGCCCTTCATCCTGATTCAAGGAATGGAGTTGGTGTATTGACGCGAAAATCGAAAAAAAATTTTTTCTTCCGTACACAAACTTTATTCCTTGAATCAGGGCCAAGATAATTTTTTCATGCTTAGAAAATGTGCGCAATCGATTCCCCGCATAAAATTACCCTCAGATGGATGCTTTTGAGGCGAAAATAGAAATTTTTTTGATTTTCGCGTCAATACACCAATTTCATTCCTTGAATCAGGATCAAGAAAGCGTTTTTATGCTTCGAGAATGCACGCAATCGATTCCCTGCATAAAATTACTCCTATATAGATCATTTATAGTAAAAAATTTTCTGATCCCAAAAAATTTTTTCGTGCCCAAAAATCACAAAAATGCACCTTTTTCTACTCACACTATACTTTTGCAACAAAAAAAGTATCTAACAATTTTTAGCCGATGTTTGATGCCCTTTCCTCTATTACCGGTTGGAATGTCACTTTAGACAAAATTGGAACTATTTTTAGCGCTATGTATATTGAAGTATGAGATTTTTTTCGATGTTGAACCTTGAAAACGCTTCCTTGATTTTGATTCAGAGAAGAGATGTGTGTATTGCAACGAATATAGACTAATTCAGGGATAGTGAAGCGTTTTCAGGGTTCTGCAATGCGCGAATAGAAACAACCGTATTTTGGTGAAAATTAAAAAACTTGAAAATTTTTGAAAAAAACGTGCAAAATTGTTTTTTGGCACATCCTCTAAATCTTGGATATGGCCTTGATTGTAACTGGAAATGAAAATTTTAGTCACTTTATAATCGAACTAATACCTCTATTTACCATGAATTGAACAAATATTTTGATGCAATTAACAAAACTAATGATCAACGGGAATCTTATTATGTTGGCTTAGGTAAACTTTGTTCCATGGTGAGCGGGACGCGCATGGCTAAATAGCTAGGACACTGGTCATTCATGTTATTGGCGCGGGTTCGATCTCATCAGGGTCGAAATTTTTATTTTAGCGAATCATAACACGCTCATTCCTGAGCCCTGAAAATTCTTCCTTGACCGGGTCAGGGGAGAATTGAAAAAAAGGTTCTCATTCCTTCAAACATTTAGATTTGGAACCATATAAAGGAGTAGATTTTTCCATTGAACTTTCAACATTGCGTGGAGGAAGTTTATTATGGGCCATCATCGGTCAAATGAGAGCCAAATATGACTGTTACACGAAAAAAGTTACGAATAAACATGTTTGTCGGCACTGGATGGATCCGTTAAAATACTATGTTTGGTCTTTTGTAAGATTCTTTTTTTAACAAGATTTTTGAATTTTTACGGCATTTTCCCTAGGTTTTCATGCAAAAATAACATCAGCACTACTAAAAAACCCTAGAAGTTTTCAGTTGATTTAAAAAAATTTAAGCATGACACAACATTATCTTCGCTTTTTTCCACTCTGGGCTTCAAAAGATCGAATTATAATGAAGATGGCTATCCACAATATTCTTCTTGTGCGACGTTTGAACTTTGGGTTAAGGATGATAATTCATCTTATATTAAGGTAAGTTTCCTTATAGCTTATAACACGCATATCCTACCTTAAATTTTAAAAATAGTAAAACAATTTAGGCCTATTATTTACCCTTAACTAATATAAGTGATCATTTGATTGAAGAAGTGACGCCTGAAATTACTGGGTGTGAAAATGGGTGCACTTTAGACCAATTTGAACAGCGCTCAAAACCTTTTAAGCCTAATGGTGATGGGGATACCGCTGCTGTAGGTTTTGTCGATGCTACTAATTTTTATAATTTCTCAGCTGTGCAACACAAATCTGTTTAATGATACTTCAAGTCCGACATCTCCATCTAAAGCCGCATCAAGTTTGAGCTCAAACCAATTTTTGATATCCATAGGGTTGTTGGTTTATGTTTTCAAAAATTTATGAATTTTTTAAAATATTTATATAAAAGTATTTAAAAAACACGTATAATCTGCTTCACGGAGAGGCTCAAAAAGTGAGACGTGCATTAGTTAACATAGGTTTTGGGAGCTTGGAACGCTAAAAGTATCGAAAAATCAGTACTGAGGCTACGACGTTCCCACAACCTTAAGTTTTATATAATTTTTTTCTCAATTTTGACAATTCTATTTCTCACCACTGTTGTGATTTCAAAAAAATCTGAGAAATTTCAATTTTGTTTATTAAAACGAAAACATGCACTTTTCAAATTTTTTTCGCTAAAATTGACTTTTTTTGTTAAAAAAAGGAAAAATAAATATTTTTTAAACGTTAACAATTTATAATTTACAATAATAAACAAATTTTTATCGAAATTTGACAAGTTTAGTGCAAAAAATTCAAACAAGTTTGTGTATTACAACGAAAACATGTACTTAAATTCAAACTTCAAACGCAATTATCTCGAAAGCTACAACGATTCAGAGGTTGTTGTAAAAATAAAAAATGCTCCATTTTTCATGATCTTTCCGAATATGTATATTTTTATATAGGGGTTTTTTCCGCGTGGACTGGTCCTTTAAGGCTCGGACATGCGCGCGCAATCGATTTCTCTCATTGAAAAACTTCTAAGGGTTATTTTTGAGAAAATTAAAAACTTGAAAAATTGCGCAAAAATCGCAAAATGACCATTTTTGGACACCCTGTGCTTCATGAATAGCACTATATAGGATAGTGCGAACTAGGACTAGAAGTCCTCCTATTATTTCTTTATCAGTAGCGTTTCTTAATTAGGAACAAGGTTTTTTCCGAGTGGACTGGTCGTAAATATATAACCTTTGATCATTGATTCGGATTCAATTATTTATTTCAAGTTGTCTTTTTAGTTTTTTCTAGTTTTAGTAAATTTGAACTAAATGAACAGTTTCTATATTCTTCATTTAGCTATAATTATTTCTAGTTGCCGAGTTTTCGCCGAGGACAAGCTAATTTTTCTTCAAGCGGTAAGAAAATTAGGGCGACCACATGCACATTTAGAAATGGGGACAAATTCAACTCAAAGAGGGGCATTTTGGGAGCATGCGCTAGAATCAGTGACGTAGCCAGACTCCACGACAACCTCTGAATCGTTGTAGTTTTCGAGATAATTGCATTTGAAATTTGAATTTAGGTACATGTTTTCGTTGTAATACACAAACTTGTTTGAATTTTTTGGGGACCTTTTCAAACAAATTTTTATCTTGGTCCTCCTTATGTTCTTCGGTACTACCTACTAAGTATTGGCTGCCGCAAATGACAGGGCTATTTTTCCGAAAAAAAATTTGGGCGCTAGGTTACTTGGGGGGGGGGGGGCCACTTAACATGACCAAAATTCCAACGCCAAGGCTAAGATCAAAGCTAAGGCCAAGACCAACGCAAAGGCTAATGCCAAAGCTAAAGCCAGGGCTAAGTCCAAGGCTAATGCCGGCATCGTGTTCCCCATGGCCATCCTTCCCCTCCCCCGGCTACAAAAAATCAGCCGCGAAGTCGTCATATTTTTTGAATTTTATGATACCCGGTTTTTCGCTTCAATACATTTCCCTGATTCAATTGGAAGCGCAGAAGATTTTCAGTATAACAGGAAAAAAATTCAAGATCTTTTCAAAAATCGATCGATCTATACTGCAATTTGTAGGTCTGGCGTCATGGCGATAGATCTCCTACTGACACTTTTCCAACTGATCCTAATAAAGAAACTGCATGGCACCAAGGCTGGGGTCAACTGTCAGCTGTATTTTTTCAACTTTTTCAAAATTTTTATCTTGCTCTCTTTTAGCTTGGCATGAAACAACATGTTAGACTCGGACAAACACTTCGGCAACGTTACATTATTAACAATACAGGAAATCTTAATTTAAGTCCAAGTTATACCAATTATGAGGTAGATTTTCAATTTTTGAAATTTACCCTTCTCTTTAAGATTTATGTCAGAAGCTCGGATGTGAATAGAACCCTTATTAGTGCCATGTCAAACATGATCGGGTTTTATGGGGCTGCGAATGTAACCGCTGGCTTGGATTACCCGGATATGCCTGAATGGCCGGGTAAATTTGTGCCAATTGCAGTGCACACGGTGGATTTTCCATATGATCATGTAAGGTTTTACTATTATAGTCCATTTTCGAAGTGAAAATGGCACCACATATCTGTTTAGCAGTCCAAGGCCAAGTTCAAAATTGCTGAGGGCGCGCTAGCAGTCGTGAAACGCATTTTTCGGACGCTAACCGTCCAGAAAATGGTTTGAATTTGCCTGAATATTGACACGAAAACCCTGAATTTGACCTTTTTTTAAATACACTTAATTATTGGGTGTATTTAAAAAAGAAAGATGGCGTTCTTTATAGCTCGACGAGACGAACAAAACGATACCAAATTTATCCAACTTGAAACTTGTTTGAGTTATTGAAACGAAAACTCTGATTCAGGGTAGGGGGTATAAGAACATGTAAGATAAGATCGCATCGCGCAGTTGGATAGAGTACTGAATGATAGAATGAACGATATCCATATCTTAAAAGATATTTCGGAATATCTTCTGCATATATTTGAAGCTGTTTGCCATCCCCTGTGAAGAAAAGTTGTATCAAACGAGATCAACCTAATGTGAGTAATAGAACATGGATTTTCGCTACCTGGCTTGCTTCATCTATGCACAAATGTGTCACATATGGTGGCTAGCGTCCGGTTATTGAACATGAAATGCGGCAAATGCAGCGTCTGGTTAATCGTCGTGAAATGCGGCAAATTCAAACCCGACACGACCACGCAGGGATGCGAATTTTTGCCACCAAACGACCACGCAAGGATGCGAATTTTTTCCGCCAAGCGACCATGCAGGAACTCGAATTTTTCATTCGACGAAAATGTGGAAATTTCTCGAACTATTTTCATGACTGCTAGCGAGCACCCTGACAGACCATAGTCAAGTAGTTAGGAAGCCAGACGCCCGCGCTGAAGAGGCGGGTTCGATACCGCTCGTTTTTATCCTTGTGGAAATCGAACCTGCAGGCCCAACGTTGCTTAACTTGCCAGATCGAATGATCAGCGCCTTGGGATATCCGACTTTTTCTTTTTTAGGGCGGAAACGGACTATAACATGAATGTCCAGCGTTCTAGCTTTTAAACCATGCGCGCAGAATCTCAACTTTATACAGAATTTAATTGATCAACGACATCAAATTTATCCAATTTGATAATTGTTTTGGGTTATTGAAACGAAACCCCTGAATCAGGATTTTCGTTTCAATAACCCAAAATAATTATCAAATTGGATAAATTTGGTGTCGTTTTGTTCGTCTCGTCGAGCTAAAAAGAATGCCGTCTTTCTTTTTTTCCCATTTTTTACAAAGGTTAGCTTTTTTAGATAGGAAACACTGATTCCATCTGCCCTCGTCGTGATCAAATTTGGGAATTAGTCAAACAAACCCCAGAATGGCAAAATTTGACACAAGAAAATCAAGTATAAAAAAATTCTACAGGGTGAGTAAAAAAAGGTGCATTTTTGTGATTTTTGGAGCCCGAAAATACTTTTTAGGGACCGAAAAAATTTTTTTACTAAAAATGACCCATGTAGGAGTAATTTTATGCGGAAAATCAATTGAGCGCATTTTCTAAACATGAAAATGCTTCCTTGACCCTGATTTAGAGAATGGAGTCGGTGTATTGACGCGAAAATCTTTTTCGCCCGTACACAAACTTCATTCCCTGAATCAGGGTCAAGATAATGTTTTCATGCTTAGAAAATGTGCGCAATCTATTTCCCGCATAAAGTTACCCCTATATGGGTCATTTTTAATGTAAAAAATTTGAAGCTCTTCTCCCTGGGGAGACGCAATTAACAGGATTCCAAAAACTGATACTTTTTGAAGTAATTTGTATTATCCTCTAAAGGCTTAGGCTTAAGCTTAGGCTTAAGCTTAGGCTTAAGCTTAGGCTTAAGCTTAGGCTTAAGCTTAGGCTTAAGCTTAGGCTTAGGCTTAATCTTAGGCTTAACCTTAGGCTTAGACTTAAGCTTAAGCCTTTAGAAGATATTTTTCCATAAAATTACTTCAAAAAACTATCAGTTTTTGTAATCCTGTTGATTGCGTCTCCTAGGGTGAAGAGCTCCAAAATTTTTAGAAAAAAAAACATTTTTCGTGTCCAAAAATCACAAAAATGCACTTTTTTTACTCACCCTGTACTTTTGCAACAAAAAAA
>OZJO01016807.1:0-11158 GCA_900406225.1 Acrobeloides nanus | reverse complement strand
GCTTGCATTCCTTCTTGCCCTAAACATTTCATTTTGTATCAGAGAAAATCCCTCTCCTACCAGAAATTCCAACTCCTATATGAGCAGTTTTTATCATGGAAACATCATTTGCACCATCTCCAATAGCCAGGGTCACAGCCTTCTTGTTTCTTTTGATCAGATCGACAACTTGGGCTTTTTGAAGTGGCGTAACTCGACAGCAAATTACAGTAGAACAGGCTGAAGTTACTTCCAAAAATGCTTTTTCTTGGGTGCTTAAAGCATGAGATAAAGAATCCCCATTGATGACTAAAGCATAGCCTTTTGTTTCTTGTGGGGTTTGAGCTAGAGTTTGATTTGATCGAGGTGAAATCGTGGCTGCTTCAGCATTGTGGAGTGCATCCAATGGTTTTTCTTGCTCGTTTTTAAAATTGTTTTCGAGCATGGTTAAGATATCAGCACGGTGATTTGACAAGTCGGTTTGCACTGTCTAAAGAAGAAAATATTGTCTCCCTCCCCCCCCCCTATGAACAAGGGGGGGGGAGACAAGCTGCCTCGAGGCTATATGGTGTCGACACCCATTTTTTATGTTTTGGGTTATATCCCGATGCTCGGCTATATAGTCTTGAGACTTGGAATCAAAATTTCAACTTAGCTTCGCCACTCCGAGGCTATATGAATCTTTAACTTTTGGCTCGATGCTAGCTACATTAGGGGGGGGGAGACAGTCCTTCCTCGTTGGTAATGTATCTCCAACCTTGACAATCGACTAAAATCCGACCACTCCATGCTCAACAGTGCCTAGCCTAACCCAAAATAGCGCCTCCGGACGCAAAATGAATGCTGGCCGATTTCAAGACTTGGGAAAGGGAGTATAAGTGCCCACATCGACTCTAAAGAGTAAATGCTACCTTTTGTTCTCCATTTACTGCAATTATACTTTTTGCCGTTTCATTTAGTTGAAATTCAACCTCTTTTTCGTCCTTTCCTTCTATGAGAAAGATATCCTTAAGGGTTTCAGTCAATAGTCTGCATGAATATCCAATGTTTACAGCTGTCTCCTAAACTTCTAGTTCGCAAGTGTAGCCTAAACCTAACCGTTTTATCCCCTGTAAGCACCCAAACTTTGATATTTGCTTCAGTCAGTCTTTGAATTGTGCCAGGAACCCCATCTTGTAATTTATCCTCAATCCCTGTGCCGCCCAATAATATCATCTCTTTTTCTATTTCTTCATAAAGATTGTCTAATAACTGTTCTTTATTGTGCATGCTAGTAGCAGCTTCTTTATGTCGATGCTTAAATTTTGATGGTCTAAGCCAAGAAAACAAGAGAGTAATACCAGCCAATCTAGGCAATAACCTGTCTCAACATTCTTATAAGCTATGCATAATGTTCGGAGGCCCTCACCGGCAAATTTATCTAGATGTTGAATAGTGGCTTCTTTTAGTAGGGAGCTAGTGTCTGATCGAAGTCTAAAATAGAGGTTAAAGGGAGTCTTGGATTTGGGCACATCGTGTGCCCCCTCCTCTTCCCGAGCCGAATCCTACAAGAGCTAAATCCCTCAAAGACAAATCCCCAGGGATTTGGCTTCCTCAACAAAATTGCTTGGATTTGAAAAAAGAGGTCAAAAAGGGGGTCTTGGATTTACCGCTCGAGGATGACAGTATCTGCTCCTTTGCAATATAATTTGATGTTTCTTGAGTGATCTCGGATTAATACTGCCATGCGTTTCCTAACATTATTAAAGTCTAAGATTTGGAGAAGCTCATAGACCTAAAATTAAGATTTTTAACTTAAAGAACCAGTCCAGTAATTTACAATCATATGAAAAAATGATATATTCGGAAAGATCATGAAAAATGGAGCATTTTTTGTTTTTACGGCATGTTCTGAATCGTTGTAGTTGTCGAGATAATTGCGTTTGAAATTTTGAATTTGTTACAAGCTCTTCGTTGTAGTACACAAACTTTTTTGAATTTTTTACAGAAAAATTGATTTTTGCATCAATTTTTTAAATTTTCATAAAATGAGCGTTGTATCAATTTTTTATAGCTAAATGAGACGAACAAAATGACATCAAAATTATCCAATTTGAGCATTGTTTTGGGTTATTGAAACGAAAACATGAATCAGAGTTTTCGTTTCAATAACTCATAACAATATTCAAATTGGATAATTTTGGTGCCATTTTGTTCGTCTCATTTAGCTATAAAAAATTGCTACAATGTTCATTTTATGAAAATTNCTCGAAAACTACAACGATTCAGAACATGCCGTAAAAACAAAAAATGCTCCATTTTTCATGATCTTTCCGAATATATCATTTTTTCATATGGTTGTAACTGATTGGACTGGTCCTTTAAAGTGCCTCGTCCAAAAGATGGGAAAGGCCCAGGTTTATGTGACGTGGTTAGTGGATGTTTACTCCTCCCATTTGCCTGTTATCATACTTCATCTTTTCCGTTAACTTCTATAGTAATACTTTGAGGCGTCCTTGACTTAAACACAAAACCAAAATTCCTCGCTGCAGAGGTCAACGCAGCTTCATCCGGACTTTGCGCTTCGTACTTAATTTTACCATTTTCTTTCTTCTCTGGCATTACCGTATGACACATCGCTAAGATTTTCCAAAATTCGACTACCTATAATCTCGATTATTATGTAGCTTTTGCTTCCTTACTTCTGATATTTCTTTTTCCGTATCTTCCAGTAATCGTCTATCATAGAACTTAAACTCAGGTTCATACCACTTGTTTTTAGATAAATCTAGAGGCTTGGTGCTCTAAAATCATTCTTGGAGCCTTAAATTTGCACGATTTTACCTCAGAAATCTCTATAGTCTCTCCTCTGTCATTCATCACCTCTCCATAACCAACCCCATTGATCGTACACTTGTTAAAAGTCATGATATTTTGGGTTAACGTCCCGGTTTTATCACTGAATACATATTGCACCTGACCTAGCTCTTCATTTAACGTTGTCGTCCTAGCTTTTGCCGGAGTGTCGTTTTTTTCATAGTACATTTCCAGATCATAATTAATCCATAGGGAATGTATGAAACGTATAATTTCAACGCTAACATACAAAGAAATTGGCACGAGGGTATTAAGCAAAATTATATAGGAAAAGAAGTTTAGAAATGATATCAAAACGATCTAGAATACCATATAAAAGTGATAAACAAAAAAAGTCATCCTACTTGACCATTGCTTGCATCTCCATGAGGTATGATCGATCGATCCCAATCGAGGTATATTGTAAAATCTTTTCCCGTTGTCGACTCCCATACCCCACATAATATAGCGGCTATTAGACATAAAATAATTAAAAAAAGAACGATCTAAAACACTCCACAAATTTTATGTAAATTTCAAGCAAGATTTTCGACAGTATAACTTTTCGTACAATTGTGGTTCGTACGATACTTTTCGTACGGTACTTTTTGTATGGTACTTTTCATACGGTACTTTTCGTACGAACCTTTCGTACGAACTTTTCGTTGCCTGATTATCAATAAAATCCGTTTTGGGTTAAATTTTTTCGTGTCAATAAACAGATTTTATTGATAATCAGACAACGAAAAGTTCGTACGAAAGGTTTGTACGAAAAGTATCTTACGAACCACAATTGTACGAAAAGTTATACTGCCAGATTTTCTACCCCAAGAATTAGCACATTCAAAAATCTATCTATACTGGTCCTTTTAAACTTCGTTTTCCCACTATTCATCATTAGTTTTGTCTCTTTCCCTGCATAGATTACAGCACCATAGCACCATTTGGTATTTTTTAATTTGCATCCTCTTAACAAAATGTTATCATTGTCAAGAGGATATGTTTGCCCTTTGTATTTTAAATTTCCTTGGAATTTATGTAGCCTATTGTTAGGTGCTTCACAATCGATTTCTCCTAAAAATTTGTATAGCCATGAGATGTAAAAATACCATCAAAGGTTGAAATTCTCTTTATGTCATCTCCCATTGCTGCAACTTCAGGTAAAGCTGTTCTTGCTTTGAGATTTGTTTCTCCATCGAGTTCAGCCGTCTCTATATAGCAGATACCATAAGGTTCTGAACTTGATAAGAGTAATAAATCAGCCTGAAAATCATCAATTTAAGATGTGCAAGCGAGAAAAGTTAGCTACAGTGATAAATTGGTTATTTTCCAGGCGTATTATATCCCCGACTTTGATGTTTTTCCATTTTTCTTCTTCTAACTGACCATTTCTTATGACAAGTGTTTTTCTATTGTTGATTGCGTTATCGCTAATGTGTCTTTGCTAAAAAAAACACTATTGGAGTTTTAAAAAAAGCGTGAAAACAGACTGGTCCCGAACTCGGACAATTATAGTCCGGTACCGACCCAAAATTTTTCGGTTTTCTGCCTTTTCCTCTCACTCGATTTCGGTTTTTGCCAAAATCGCCAATTTCTTCGGTTTTTGTACCTGACTCTACTCTATTGGGACCTACTAAAACGGGGTCTCCGCGGGGTCGGCCTATTTTTTAGGTCGATAGATTTTGGAGCAATGCAAAATATTCTTAGCTCGATCCCCTCTTTCTAATGCTACAATCCATTTTTTGAATTTCCTCTCCTTCGGGATACTTTCCATAGAAATCCACTCGAAAAATCGATTACTAAACGGGGTCTCCGCGGGGTCGGCCCATTTTTTAATATAATTTTTTCTAAAAATGACTCATACTGGGATAATTTTATGCGGGGAATCGATTGCGCCCATTCTCGAATCTTGAAAACGCTTCCCTGACCCTGATTCAGGGAAGGGACTGGGGGACCTACTAAAACGGGGTCGCGCTCGGGTGTGGTTGCGGTAATTACTAAAACGGGGTCTCTGCGAGGTCGGCCTATTGAAGTGGATTCCTTAAATCATGGTCAATGAAGCATTTTCAAGGGGGGCAATCGATTCCTCGCATAAAATTACCCCTATACAGGTCGTTTTTAGAAAAAAATATATTAAAAATGGGCCGTCCCCACAGAGACCCCGTTTAGTAATCGATTTTTCGAGTAGATTTCTATGGAAAGTACTCCAAAGGAGGGGGAAATTCAAAAATCGGACTGTACCATTGGAAAGGGAAACCGAGTTAAGAATATTTTGCCCCAAAATGCATAGACCTAAAAAATAAGCCGATCCCGCAAAGACCCCGTTTTAGTAATCACCGCATCCGGGTGAGGCCCCGTTTTAGTAGGTCCCTACTCTACTTACAATATCATCATACGCATCTTTAACAGCACTAACCGCCAAAACAATAAACAAAGGAACTGCTGTAGTCCACCAAACAATTGAGGTAATTTGAGGGAAAAACTGAAAGCCATGCTCATGTTATCTTTTGATTTCAAACTCTACCTGCAATATCATAAGCACCAAAAAGTAAAAATTAGCCAACCGTTGAAACTGCTCAAATAAATTCTGCGGTATAAACGTTATAATATTATATTTTGACGTTTTTACATAGTTATTCTAAATTTTAATACTACCAAAATCTTCTTATAAGCTTACGGCATATTTAAATTGCTCATTAAACTTTGGATCATTTGCCTTTACTATCCTTCTTTGTTTATTCAACTCGTTATTACCACTCAATTTGCCAATGACATTTTTAAAGGTATTAGTGATAAAATTTGGCATTATTTACATACAATCTAAACATTTCGCAATTAAAGGTAAGAGAACATTAATAATCTAACTAGCTCACGTACATCCAGATAATTTTTTGTGCGTTGCGTGGAAACGGATTGAAAAGAATTTTTTCAGCTCGCAATTCTCATACGAATAAGGACAACACAAAAACATTAAAGGAAGCATTATTTAATTTATATGTAGGGAACTAAGTTCGTGACAAGGAAGGGCAAAGGACTGAAGGTTCGATTTAAAGGAATTAAAATTCGTGCATATGGAACTTTAGGTCTTAAAACTGTCGTTGATTTTGAAGCTAAATTTCCAGAAAACTACACACCAAATTTTCTTACTCTAAAAAATGATCATAACTTTTTTCAAATAAATCCGTTTGCGATAATTCTTTTTTTATTTTCATCCAGAGACAATAGGAAAGCGGTTCATGTAAAAAATTTTCAACAATTTTCCACTGTTTTGCTTACCCTTTAAAGGGGGTGTCCGGTTTGTGGTCACTTCATGAAAAGGGATCCAAAATAGGGCGGGATAGGAAATTTTTTTAACGAGTGACCCTCTAGGGGTAATTTTATGCGGGAAATCGATTGCGCGCACTCACGATTCACGGTCAAAAAAGCGTTTTCATAGTTCGGGAGTGCGCGCAATCGATTCCCCGCCTAGAAAAACCTAAGAATCGACGGCTTTCACATAAAAATCCGAAAATGTTTGATTTTCGCTTCAATACACCGATTCCTTCCCAGAATCAGGATCAAGGAAGCGTTTTCAAGGTTCGAGAGTGCGTGCAATCGATTCCTCGCATAAAATTACCCCTAGAGGGTCACTTGTTAAAAAATTTTTTTAAATTTTCTACCCGGCCCTATTTTGGACCCCTTTTCACGAAAGTGACCACAAACCGCATCCCCTTAAAGGGGGAACCAAGCAAAAAAAGTGGAAAATTGTCGAAAATTTTTTTCCAACTTTTTGACATGAATCGCTTCCCTATTGTCTCTGGATGAAAATAAAAAAAGAATGATCGAAAACGGATTTATTGGAAAAAAGTTATGATCATTAGCGTAAACAAAATTTGGTCCACCCAGTATTTCAAAAAGTTAAAAAGACTTCACTTTTTATTGATTTAAAAAAAATAATAACAAAGATTTGCACTTGGAAATAGATAAAGAAGCAATCTCCATAGAAACTTCATAGAAACAATTTGTTTGGTTTAAAAGGACAGCCGCCTACTGGGAAAAGCCATATATTTTCTCATCAGATTATGAAAATTGACAGTTTTTTGAGCAACTTTTGTCAAGACACCCCTAGCTGAACGTTTAAACAATGGGGGTAAAAATGGGCTCAAAATTGACAATTTTTGGTCTGCGTATTCCAATGAAAATATAAATTCAGCTAATATTGACGATCAGACAAAGTAAAATTTAAAAATTTTTGAAAATTAGTAAAATTTGAAACCAAAATTAGTCAACTTTGAACCCATTTTATTCTCATTATTTAAACTTTCAGATAGGAGTGTCTTGACAAAAGTTGTTCAAAAAACTGTCAATTTTCATAATCTGGTGAGAAAAACCATATATGGTTTTACCCAATAGGCTGTCCCTTTAAAGGACCAGTCCAGTCAGTTACAACCATATGAAAAAAGGATATATTCGGAAAGATCATGACAAATTTTTTGTTTTTACGGCATCTTCTGAATCGTTGTAGTTTTCGAGATAATTGCGTTTGAATTTGTTACAAGCTCTTCGTTGTAATACACAAACTTTTTTGAATTTTTTGCGGAACAATCGATTTTTGCATAGATTTTTAAATTTTTATAAAATGAACATTGTAGCAATTTTTATAGCTAAATGAAACGAACAAAATGACACCAAAATTATTCACTTTGAAATTTGTTTTGGATTATTGAAACGAAAATTCTGATTCATGTTTTTGTCAAAATTTCAAACGCAATTATCTTGAAAACTACAACGATTCAGAACATGCCGTAAAAACAAAAAATGCTCCATTTTTCATGATCTTTCCGAATATATCATTTTTCATATGATTGTAGCTTAGAGATTTTTTACATAAAAAGTTTACAATTTTACAAAAATAATTTCAAAAAACAAATAAATTTTAACAATTGTATCAAAATTTTCTATATCTCTACTCCTCCATGTCTTGTTCATAACAATCTTGACTTGCCATTTACCCTGTATAGGAATGACCACTGTCTCTTTTTCTACCCGTTTTTCGTCGTAATTTTCAAAAGAAGTATCTTCTACAATTTCTTTAGAGCATTTACAATTGCTATATTTTGGTAGATAGAAAAAATCTGGTACTTTCTCCTTAAAAAGTTCATAGTCCTTTGGCTCTTCTTCTTCGATTTCTGTCTCAACTTCTAAAAAGTTTTAGAAATTTAACAAAACTTACAAACTTACTTATGTTATAGTTCTTTATGAATGTTTCTGAGTGTTTTGATGTTGTAACAATTTCTATCAGCTTTGTTATAAACTGTCGGATTTCTTCAAACTTTTCAGAGTCTGGCTTGCTAACCGGCTCATGATATTCACCTGAGAAGAGTTCAAACTCAACTGCAAAACTACTAGAATAACATAGCTCTTGTCCTTGTATAAACGTCAAAAAATTGGTATCACTGAGCCACTCCAACAACATATTTTCTGTCATGAAAACTTGGATTTTTTCTACATTGTTAGGAATCTTCCATCGTGTAGGTTCTGATAGAAATTTCGCACACACATCGTAGCGATATGACAGGTTAATCATATAGCGTTTTAAATCAACGTGTGGCGATATTAAAGCGAGTCCATCGTTGCTGATTATCCTTTCAACATGAAGATTTTCTTCATTGAAGTAAAATAGGATTTGCAAAAATATGGATAGTAAATATTCTCGCCGACGACTGCCATTTAAAAAATAATTCTTACCATGAGAAAGTGTATAAAAAATGCAATTTTTTAAATAACGAATATGATGATAACTGGCGTGATTTGGATCCTAAATAAAAAATGTTGATAAAGATTTTAGGCCGGAAGGTAGGCAAGCAGATCTGTACATGTCGATACATGTAGGTAAATACATGGTAGAGATCGGTACATGTTGGTACAAGTCGATCGGTTCGGCTATCCCTACTACTCCCCCATGTAAAATGTGACTCATCCTACTCATTTTTGAGAAATAGTGGAGCCAGTGGAAAATACTCCGTTAAGTATTCACAAATTAACGGGAATCAGTTGTAGGTCTCGGTAGCACAATGGTAGTGCACTTGGACGGTAGCCAGGAGGTCCGGGTCCGAAAGCTTTTGCCTAATTTAAAAATTTACTAATTATACTCTATTAGAATTCAATTGTTCCAAGTCTTTAAGCGATATCTGAAACGGACGTTTAGATGGAACAAGTGATGCATCACATATAAATTCCACTGTAATATTAGTTTCATCCAAGATTTCACGCATAAAATCTGGGAATTTAATATCACTGGATATTTCGCCTTTATTCATTTTTTCTCGATATATAATACTTGATTGATCCAATTTGTTATGTCCATAAACTGTTATGTCCATTAACTTAATAAAACTGCATGAACGTAGAGGAAGAACTTGGGCACATCCAAGAACCAAAGAATTCCATTGATGGGATACCATTTGACATTTTTCTATGACATCTCGATTTAGGAATTTGAATATGTCGAGGGTGATTTCGGTAATATGAGCATTAGGGATAGGAATAAGAGTTGTATCCAGTGATTCTTGGATACTAGAAGATCTTCTCTTCATACCTTTTAGTTATACAAACGCCTTATTGTCGTATTAGAGATGAATTTTATACAGAATGCCATCGAAAATTCTTATTATAATTGTTTATATTTCTTATACAAATGATGAAATATTAGACAATCTACACGTAAAAATTGATAGGTTAATGTAAATAAATGCAAGTCGCATTCTAGTCATAAATGCCACTCCTATCATAAAAATTCTTTGTATACTATGTGAATCACTTTTATCATGTTGCTAATTTTCATATTAACCCCTAGAATGCCGACTGAAACTTTGGTGTATATGACTGTTTTGGCATATACTAATTACGAATATGATAAAATAAAAATAGGGTTTCATGCAAAATTTTATACAAGGTGGTCCAAAATTACACAGACTTTTCTACCTTCTTGATGGAATTACGTTCATTATCTAAAAAATCGCTTTCGAAATGAAAGATGAATGGCCGGCGTCATCTCCAGACTTGAATCCACTCGACTACGCTATTTGGAGTATCCTCAAAGCTCAAGTGAATGCAGAAGCACACAATTCGGTCAAGTCTCTGAAGCAAGCAATCACCGAAGCATTCGAAAATTTGGATCAAGGGATGATTAATCGAGCCATTGACGACTGGCCAAGACGCCTTGACGCGGTAATTGCATCGAATGGCGGTCATTTTGAATGAATTTGTTTGTTTTTAATGTTGCAAATTGTTTTTGTTACATTTTGATGTAACCAAAATTATTCATTAATTCTAATAAAAAGTTTTAAAAAGTCCGTGTAATTTTGGACCACCCTGTATATATTTAGCTATCTTTCGGACAACCCAAAAATTGGCTTATTTTTTGAAAAAATTAGGATATCTCGAGATCTATAAAAGCTATTACCATGGTTCTGGTGTCATTAGAAAGCTGGATTCTAGCGCTTGATACTTAAAAAAGATCGCGAGTCTCGATATTTTAAAGAAAAAAAGTTATGATAAATTCTTTACCAATGCTTCGGCAATTTCGAACCCCTAAAATTCGATTTTTGCCAAAAGTGACTGTCAAAGAGTGATTTTCATCCCATTTAAATTTTCACACGCTATTTAACCTGGTCTACATATTATTACCACGCTTACAAGATTAAATTTTCAACTTGGACTACATTTATTACACACGCTTACAAAATTCCCATTTAAATTTTCACACTCTATTTAACTTGAACTACATATTATTAACTTTGCAAGGAGGTCGACTCCAAATTACTCAGTTTTTCTTAAGAACTTGAATGAAAACAGCGTTGTTGTTAAGCACATATCATGAAAGTTCATTGAATCTCATTTTATTTCTTTCATAAAATGTCTTCGCAGTGTCCTAATCTTAATATTTCTTTTGGACCTATCGATTCTAATGCCCTTCATGATCTATACCATAATTTAGACTGGTTTAAACCACTATCTTATAACATCTTGTTGCATGCCATGCCGGTACCTGTCTTGATTCTTGTCGTTTTAACTCTGTTGATCAAAGATAATGAAAATGTAAAATGGTTCGTGTCCCATAAAGCCGTTCTTGACTTAAACTTCTTTATCCTATAAAAAAAGGAAAAATATCACAATTTGAATTTAAGTTTTCTCAAAAACTACCTTTCTAGGGTAATTTTTATGAGAAAAATCGATTCCGCGCACTTCTGAAGCATGAAAACCTATGAATCAGCCCAAAAAAGTAAAAAAAAGTAGAGTCAAAAAATAAAAGCAAAACAAAAAATTATACTCTTTCCTTGCATTTTATCAGAAAATTCTTGGT
>OZJO01016806.1:0-12965 GCA_900406225.1 Acrobeloides nanus | reverse complement strand
ATTTAGTGCTATCTTGTCAGGCTAATAACTCAAAAATGAGCGATAAGTTTTTAAACCGCCTTAATTAAAGTTGCTCAGGAAAGTCTCTTCTATAATTCTGTACAATTTTTTTTTTGATTTGTCGGTGAAAATTTTTGGACATGGTGTGTGTGGCCTTCTTTCGATTTTTCTCGGGATTCTTTCTCTCTTTTTACAAAGTCTCTAAAAGTTCTCTAACAATTTTTGAGCAAAAAATTTGATTTTTGATCAAAAACTCGGTTTTTGAGCAAAAATCGATTTTGGAACAAAAAAAATTCAATTTTTCAACCAAAATTCGAATTTTGAGACAATTCAATTTTGAGCAAAAATTTCGATTTTCAACCAAAAAAAATGCAACGTTTTCGCAGCGTGTTTGCCACTGTTTCTATTTTGGTATGTAACATCCCTATGTGTGTGTGGCCAGTTTTTACGTGTTTCCTATCAGTCAAGAACCATTTCATAATTTCTTTTTATGAAAAAGAAAAGTCCTTAACATGAAAAAATTTAAGGATTTATTCAATAAAAATTTAAGGTTTTAATTTTTAAGGTTTTTTCAAATTACGTATGAAAAATTGTGACGTATTTGTTTCTTGTGTTTTTGTCAAAATTTCGTCAGGTTGGCACTTTAATTTCCTTTTTTCAAGTGGAACTTTTCCAGATTTTTATCTCTTTTTGCGCACATTGTTCTTTCTGCTCGTGATCACTTTAAACCAATTAATATCTTTCATTTTTCATCAGTCCTTTTTATATTATCACGGCGCAACACACTTGTTTCAATAAAAGGCCTTGTAAAATTGTATTCTTACAATGTTTTACCATGTTTATTATTTCTTCTCGATTTAAACAATCGAACCTACACATTTTTGGATGTTTTTTACTCATTATTTTGATAACAGGAAACATTGAATCTGTTGCTGTTGAAAGATTCAGAAGAGAGGTTGGAAAAACTCAAAACTTTACTGATTTGAATAATGTACTTGAGAAATTGACTAGATATTGCGACAATCAAAGTATGTTTTTTTTACAAAGTGTGAGAGTTGCACCGGAAACTGTCCGATCTTGCAAGTTAAGCAACTTTGGGCCAGGAGTATAAATTTAAATGCGAAATTTCGCATTTTGCATTTCAAATGTCGCATTTTGCGTTTAAATTTATACCCTGGTGAGCAAAATTCGATTTATACGAAGCTAGTACCAAATGTGGAGACCCCTAGCCATACATGGGCAGCACCCTAAGTGGAAATTTCGGAGCTAGTATAGAATTGGGTCACATTTCACGTCCTTGAAAAATTCATAAAAAATTTTTATACAAACACTCCCATTTCGTTATTTTCACTTAAAAAACGTCTAAGCATGTGATTCTTGTTACATTTGTGGCCCTAAAGAGGGCCGTTGGGGTAAGATTGAAGCTCAAAGGCTTAAGGCTGACATCGATAAAAAGCAGCGATTTGACTTCATAGGTTAAAGAACACCATATTTCTCTGACCGAATCTTTCTTTCCAGTTGAATTCAACAAGAGCACTCGCGAGCACACAATCATGGATACCATGTCGACGGCGAACCCATTCTTTCCATTGGCCATTTTTGCCCTCAATCGCCTGGGTGTGAACATTGCGATACACTGGGTTAACATAGTTTAACCCATAGTTCACTACTCGATGTCGGAATACTTGGAATCTTGCTAATACTCTGTAGGATCGCCATTCATCTGTGTGTATCTTTTATAGCCATTTTGCGCTTAAAAATAGGTTTTAAGACTAAAAATATGAAAAGACAAACAAAACAGGTGTTTTGGTTTAAAAGATTTTTTCGGATTTTCAAGCACATGAAATGTGACCCAATTCTATACTAGCTCCGGAATTTCAACAAAACTCCACTACCCTCTCACTCCTCCCCCAAACCCCCAAGTGAAAAACCTGGGGTCTGCCCATATATGCCCCTAGCTAGGCAGACGCTAGCGCATTAAGGGTTCAGTGATTCGGCAAAAGCTGTTGGGAATGCACACACACTACCTTGTTGGCAATATTGCCATGGTAAAAAAGTTGGACTCTTAATTTTAGAAGAATCAACAAACGATCAAGTAAAAACGCTTACAAAAGAAGAAATTTCCAACTCTATTTCTGAGCAAAGTCAAATAAGCAAAGAGCGAGCAGAAAACGCAACAACATGGTTATACGAGGCGTTGCAACTCTACGCAAATGATAATTGGAAAGAAGGCAATCAAAATCAAATCTGTTTGTATTTAAAAACAAGATTTGATACAGCCTATGGATCATACTGGATATGTATGACCTCACGAAAAAATGAACCGTTATATGGAGTAGTTACATACGATTTAAAAGAAGGATTGATTATATTTAACCTCCCGAATGGTCTTGCTTTTGAAGTGATTAAACCTAAAGGTATAAGGGTCCGTCCAAATTATGTTCCTACTAAAACACAGTTTTTACCTCTCCCTCTCTGTATTACTATATATTTTAGGCGGGAATTATACTCTTGGTAAACCAACCTCTCTTTCCAAACAAGAAATACTCGAGTCAATTTGGAATGCGAGCACATTGAAAAAANTTCCTCGTTCATGCATTCGCATTATTGCCGGTCTTAATTCCTTCATTTTTAGCTAGGAAATCGTTATTTATGATGTTTTGAATATAAAAAATAAAATAAAAATGAACATTTTCGGAGGGGGCGGTTTTGTCTGATTCACCCTGTAAACAATTTATTTAAACAAAAGAAATATTTTATAGTCGAAAATATTTTTTGCGTAACACGCTCGAAAATCGGCTCTAACAAGGGAACTGTCAGACTGGAAAGATACTAATTTTTTCCAAAACTAGCTAAAACTGTTCCTTATGGCCTAAAATAGCAGGAAAAAAATTGAATTTTGTGCTATTGAGGTCGGTTTCGAAGGTATTTTGGGCAATAAAAATGAAAAAAAACAAATTTACTTGAGGCAAAGAGTAACTGACGAGTATGGGAATCGAACCTCGGTGAATGTTCTATAGAAGGATGTATCAAACATGAGTGCTAGACACTACACCACCCATCAATATTTATTAATACCACCCAATTTAAATATCATATACGCCTTTTTTGACAATCTCAATTCGAAACCGACCTCAACCTTCGAAACTGAACTCAATAGCACAAAATTCAATTTTTCCCTGCTATTTTAGGCCATAAGGAACAGTTTTAGCTAGTTTTAGAAAAAATTCGTATCTTTCCAGTCTGACAGTTCCCTTGTAAGGATCATTTTGCACTAAAAATTTTTAAAATCCCTGACAGACACTTCGTGAATGTTCCTTATTAAACTCTGTTTCAAGAAACGATTCCAAAAAGTTGGGCGCGCATTGCCTAGTGTTAGGATGCTTAACTTTGGTTTTAAAGGCGCTCGTTCAATCCCGCATGGAGCCAATTATTTTTGCATTGTACAATTTTGATGAAAATTTTTTGCCTAGGGGTATTTTTATATGAAAAACACGAATCTGCTATTATTTTTTCATGAAAAATGTCGCAAAACTAGTAATTTTAATTTATCACCAATTTGTACTTAAATGTATCAATTTGAGTAAAATTAGCGAAAAATTAAAACTTCTATTTTTTGCAACATTTTTTCATGAAAAAACAATAGCAGATTCGTGTTTCTCGCATAAAAATGCCCCTAGGCACAAATTTTCATCAATTTGGGACGATTCAAAAAGGATTAGATCTATGCAGGCATGAACTCGCCCCTTTAAAGCCAAATGCAAGCATCCTAACCACTAGACTTGCGTGCCCAACTTGTTAGAATCCTGGCATGAAAAGAGTTTAGACCGAATATTTTTCTGGAGGGATATGCATCAGAGTTTGGGAATAATTTTGTGAATTTCTGGTGAAATATCTTATTAGAAGGAACGTTTAAAAATTTTTTTAAAGGACTGTAAAAGTTCGATGAAAATCGATCAACGAAAATCGAACAATTATTATGAAAAAAAGAGTTAAAAAAACATCCTAAATAAAGCATGGAAAAGATTTAGGACTTCAAAGAAAGACGATAGAAAGAAAAAATTAGATGCAAATCTAAACACAGTAAATATGAAAATATTCTTTCACTTAGAGTGAGATAAAGCCTGCAAAGCGATTTGGTTCATCGTTTTTCCTATCATCTCTGTAAATGCTAATGGCATTGTAGGGAAGCTACAAAACGCCCTCACAAGTGCTGCGCTCATTGAAGAATCGTAAGAGCCATAATTATTATTAATCTGATAATCCCTAGACAAAAAATAATTATTAGCTAAAACATTCAGCAAATATTAGGAAGCGTTCACATATTACGTCATAAAAATTTCGAGATTTTTTTACCCCTCCTCGTCATCAATCATCATTTGCAAGACCTTCCCTCCCCCTCTCATAATATTACGTCTGCGTCGAACTTTTATCGAACTATTTTCCAAATGTGAAATAGAAAGTGGTTAGCCAGTAGGAATACGTAGGAGAATAAGAAATAATCTTTATTCTAGCGAGTTTTCAAAACTTTTGGAACAACCCAATATTATTATTATTTTACACGTCTGTAATTTATGTATTTTACACTTATGTAATTGACTGTTTTTGACTCAACCATGTATTATTATTTTTAGCTTGAAAAAGACGTAAAACGTCGAAACGTCGCTAGAATAAAGATTATTTCTTATTCTCCTACGCATTCCTACTGGCTAACCACTTTCTATTTCACATTTGGAACTTGGAAATGCGTCTCCTGAACAGTGCTACACATAAGAGAACTATTTTCCACGAAAAAATAATTAGAAACTTACGTTTGGATTTATTTTTGGATTCCTACCAACCAATCACAAAAAACAACCAATGAGCAACTGAACATCCTAGTATTTAAACTAGGATTACGATGTAAAAGACTTCATTGCCCAGAGGCGATATGAAAGTCGGTCGGGTTATTTTTGAGAGCTTACATTTTTTATCAAAGTTTATAGTCCATTTTTTCGTCAAAGATTTTTTTCTGCTATAAAATTTTTCAGATTGAATCAGGAATTAAAAAAGTTTTTGGAGTCGGTGGGGGCTTTTGGGGCTTAAAAAAGCCCCCGCCAGCCCCTACAGACGACGAAAAGCCCCCGCCACCCGGATAAGCCCAGGAGCGAGTTAATTTGGCCGCATTCGGCTCCTATCCGAGGGAGACTCCCTAAATGGCTCAGAATTTCTTTGAGGCGTCTAGGAGCATGTCGAATACGCTTCCTAGAAATGGACTCTGCCCTGGATCGATGTCTGGGTGAACTGCGATAGCAGGCGTCCAGCCTTAAATTTTGATAAGGAGGTAGGTTTTGCCACCTCCCATAAAAATTATCAATATTACAGGCGGCTCAAAAGTATTGCAATATTTGCCTTACGCTTTATGAAAGCCTTATCTTTGGCTCCAGGACAGATTTTTTGCTAGTATATACAGGGTGTTAAGAAATTACGTGCACTTTTTTAAAATTCGAATCCAAAAACAAAGTTTATAACAAAACAAATTTAAAACAAAACATTATATACAACAACGAAACGCTCTTAATTTTCATTTTTTATCGCATAAAAATCATGATAAAGGGAATCGAAATAAAAAAATGTTATGCAATCAAAATTACTCAAAATTTGAAAAATTGCGCGTAATTTCTTAACATCCTGTATAATTCATATATGGAGAAATTTTTGACGTTCGAAAACCCATACTGCCTTCAACCATTTATATCTATGCTTATTTCTTTTGTACTCAGATATGCAAATTTTTGGATGTTTTTTAGTAATTACGGAGCATTTAATGAAAACGCATCTGTTTTCGGTAATTTGTTTATTTTTGTAGCGCTAATCAATGTGCATCCGAATCTGTGGTCAATGACGAAATTTGACAATGGAGATGTGTCTAAAAATCCATTACAAAAACATAATCTTTCAAACGAGTCATCTTAAAAAAACCGCTCTAAATCAGTCAAAAAATTTTTTTGCAAAGCTTTTTGCATGGGTCGATGCAGAATTTTATGCCGAATCTTTTGAGACCGAAATCATCAAAATTTTTTTACCTGTTTTGAGATAACCAGGGGTCAAAAATTGTGTCTCTGATTTTGATGATTTCGGTCTCAAAAGATTCGCCATAAAATTCTGCATCGACCTATATAAAAAGCTTTGCGAAGAAATTTTATGACTAGTTAGAGTGATTTTTTTAGGATGACTCGTTTGAAAGATTATGTTTTTTTAATGGATTTTTAGACCCATCTCCATTGTCAAATTTCGTCATTGACCACAGATTCGGATGCACATTGATTAGCGCTACAAAAATAAAAAAATATATATTGAAAACGGATGCGTTTTCATCAAAATGCTTCGGAATTACTAAACAAAATCCAAAAATTTGCATATTTGAGTGCAAAAAGAAATAAACAATGATATAAATGGTTGAAGGCAATATGCGAATTTCATATACCAAAAATTTCTCCATATAAGGGCGTCGGAAATAAAATTTTTTTGGATCACCCCCCTCAAAAACGGGTCCAGGCGGTAAGTTGTTCAATATTTAAAATTTTCAAATTACCATCTTTATATTTTTTATTTTTCAGCTATGGCACCTCAAAATCAGCACTTTACTGAAAAATCAGCAGACTTGGCACCCCTGTTTTTCCAATCTGCCCTAGAGCTTCAATCTGTCCGTTTTTGAGACACTTAAATTTTAAAAGTCAGTATCTTTTTGTTCTATCAACTAATCGAAAAGTTCTCTTGGGTCTAGATAATACTCGAGATGATCTTTCATATAAAAAATTTTTTATTTGAATATTCAATTTTGCTAATATGAATATCTAAACATCGAATCTATTCAACCTATCCTTTTTGGGACACTTTTTACGATTTAGGGGTCGTTCACATATCACGTGATCAGGTCGAGGGGTGGGGTAGCTGAAATGATCATGGGAAGAGGGGGGAGTCAGGTCATTTATCACGTGATCATTTTATATTGTAATTTGTTAAATAACATAATACGTTTTTGTGAATAAATTCATATTAATTATACAAAATTATAGAAAATTTGCAATTTTTAATTTTTCCTTTCGGGTGTTAATAAAGTTATTTATTAAACTTTCCTAACAGTGACATATGATTGTGAAACAGGTTCGTATGAATCATGTTTTTCAAGAGACAAGCCCAGAATATTTAGTGTATTGGTTGCCTTTTTCATTAGTCTACAATATTTTTTAAGATTAATCAAAATGTTTTTTAGTAAAAATTGGGAGATTACATTCCAAATTTGATTTTTTTTCTTCGTTTTTTTAAAACTATGTACAATGCGGTACCAAACATGAAATTTTTGTATTTTATGGCAAATTCTTTAAAAAATTTGCCAAAACGTTAATATGGGTGGGGTTCGATGCGAGAAATCGATTGCGCGCATTGTCGAATCTTTTAAACACTTTCTGACACTGAATTAGCATAATTTCGCTTTAACGCCAACACCACTTCCCTGAATCAGGGTCAAGAAAGCATTTTCAAGATTCGGCAATGCGCGAAAATGATTTTTCACACTGACTCTCGTCTAGTCATTTTGAACAATTTTTTTTGTTTAGTCCAAACAATAAAAAAACTTATCTTTATTGGGCCACCTTAAATAATATTCTTTGCCGGGACGAGAAAATGTTTTTACTAAAAATGATCCATATAGGGGTAATTTTATGCGGGGAATCAATTGCGCGCATTCCCGAAGCATAAAAATGCTTACTTGACCCTGATTCAGTGAATGGGTTCGGTGTATAGACGTAAAAATCGAAAAAAATTCTATTTTCGTCCGGAAAGCATCCATCTGGGGGTAATTTAAATTGGGGAATCGATTGCGCACATTTTCTGGTACTAGTTGTTAGAGGGCCCACTTGACTTTTTTTCAAAATTTTCAAAAATGACAATCCTGGACTATTTTTTTACGTGCACTGGTTTGATTCGTGCGTTCCGAGAGAGTGCAACCCGACGGCAGGAACTTTCGGTACGACCGTAAGGAGAAGGGTCAGCTGAGTAGGGGGGGGGGAGCATTTACCAAAAAACATAAGGGGGATCCTTATAATTAGGGATTTTTCTAATACAAGCCCATTAGGGGGCATCTGACCCCCTGCCCTCTTCTCTACGCCACTGGGTACAACCTGTATATAACTACAGAAACATAAAATTAGTCCATTTTGATCAATTTTTCTTTTTAGATAATGAAGCGTTATTCTGAAGACCCAGTGTCTAAAATACCAGAGAAACGATCTTCTCGACAAATTAAGTCCGAAAATTCCCAAATCCAAAATGATATTCTCTATGACGTTCTATATTTTCTTGAACGTGAAGAAATCGAAAAGAAACGCTTGGTTTCCAAACAATGGAATTTCAACATTCTAGCTCACGACAACATCCTACCATTGCTAATCTTCAAAAAGCTTAACTACTCTCAAGCTTTTGGCTATAAATGTTGGAGCATTCTTCCAAAAACTAAGCCTACAAATCGTACTAATCCTATAAATTGTAATTCAGCGCTGCTGATTTTAGAACATATTCCTGATATTTGGCTAACAAAAATTATTTGTAAAGAGGTCGTATTTAATTGTCAAGTTTGCATTAATAACATTGTAATTGCCAATGAAGTATACTTGGCTGGAAATAATGGCAGTGACCTTGATGTTGGCATGCGAAAAAATGATATCTTATCTTTCAGAAAGATTATGAGAAATAAAGGTGTCAAGATTAAAGTAATCAAAGCCAGTTTCATTTTACATGGAGCTCAAACTAAAACAAACGTGGACAGAGAAATCGAAGTAACTATTATTATTTAACAAGTACAAGGGGCGAAGAGGAGGTAGCCAAGCGATTACGGGGAAGGGGTCAAAAATTCGAAAATTTTATCACGTTATACTTGAATGACCCCCTATAAGTTATAACGGCAATAGAACCGTATCCTTTGTTAGCCCAACTGAAACGAACTATACATCATTGAATACTCATCTTTTGAAAATTTTGGACATTGACGCGAAAGCATTAATTAATCTTAAAAAACTGATTTTTATCGTATTCAGCACATACTCTTGCATAATACTTTAAAATTTTTTGTCGAAAACGGATTCCTGGAGACCTCAATATAAGGGATACGGTGATCCGGTTCAATTGACTCATTCATTAGTACAGGGGCGAAAGGATGGTACCACCCCACCACCCCGGGTGGTCAGGAGGAGAAAGGGTGGTACGATCCCACTACCCCGGTAGGTCAGGGGGAGAAAGGGTGGACCATCCCACCACCCACTGGATGGTACCACCCGGGTGGTGGAGTGCTACCACCCCTTCGCCTCCTGACCACCCGGGGTGGTGGTGGGGTGGTACCACCCTTTCGCCCCCTGATTAGTATAAGAATTGTGTTTCAATTTTTTATAGAAAATAAGCAAACTTTTAAATGATCATATTAACACCTCTCAATTACACATGGAGTTCGCCTACTCTACTGCATCTTCTTACATTTCTAATTTTACAACAGCTTCTTTTAATAAACCCTATGAGTCCATAACATTGGATTTTACTTGTGCCTACTTTGATGAAAATCTTCCTATCGATCACTTTCTTTTTATCGGAAATCGTGGAGCCAAATATTATCTCCTGTTCGACTTCAATCAGTTTGAAATGGTCGTTGGTAAAATCATTATTAGCAATTTTATGAATTATCCAAATCCGGAAGAAATGATTCATAAAGTGTCATTCAATTATAAGAATCCTCATTTTTTTAAACTTTTCCTCATGAAAGAATTGGATAAATATATTAAGAAGATAATTTTGCAAAATGAAATTGGAAGATTTCCAATCAAAAATTTCAAAGATTGTGAATATAATGAAGATGCTGAATTCAAACATTTTAAGATACAGCGAAAAGATGGTTGGATATTGAACGTGGATATACCAAATTTTGAGAAAAATATAAATAATTCTTTATGTTTTCATGTTTTGGAATTTACGATTGAAAAATGCTAATTATATTGTATCTTTTATAGTCAACTCTCGATATAGTGACACCCCTAGGGGGTGTCACCAGGCTCCGAAAATGGGACCGCGGGGACCGGTGGGGGCCTAACAGTGGGCCGAGCTTTTCTCTAAGAGGTTAAAAGCTAGAAGCCTAATTTCTTTTCTAAATTGCTGATAGGACCTCAATCTAATAAACCCGCATCAAGGCCCCAGGGCTTCATTTGAAAAATCAAATTGTAGGGGGGTGTCACTATATTGAGATGTCACTATATCGGGAGTCGACTGTAGTAAAATTATTTTTTGAAATTTCATTTATCACGTCAGTGACGATAGTGTGTCAGGTTTGACGTATTCCGAGCAGATGTGAACAATGAAAGTAAAAATTTTTTATTTATTCGAAGCATTCATTTGAAAATTGTTATTTTAATAAAAATTTTAAAACTTATTGTACATAATTTTTAAAGGGGGTGCACGCCCAGTATGCTTCTCGAAAAATTTTTTCTCCAAATTGGCTGATTTTTGGAGATCGGAAGAGCGTCGTGTAGGGGGGGGGTTCGGGCACAAGAAATCGATTAGCGCAAGTCTCGAGTTTCGAAAAAATTTTGGTGACTCCCTATCGGGGTGTCCCATCTTAAAAAAATCAATTTTTTCAAATTTTTTATTTTGGCTTCAAATTGGCTGATTTTTGGTATTTGGGGGTTTTCGAACATGGGGTACCCCGATAGAGAGTCATTAAAATTTTTTCGGGACTTGCGCCAATCGATTTCTCTTGCCCGAAAACCCCATTGTACCAAAAAATCAGCTAATTTAGAAAAAAAAATTTTTTCGAGAAGCGTACTGGATGTGACCCCCTTTAAAGGGAGTGACATTTATGGCCTAATCTAAGAAAAAAAATTTTCCTAAAAGATCATTTTTAGATGTAAATCATGAGAGAAATGATTGAGCGCATCGCCGAAGAGTGAAAATGCTTCCCTGACCCTGGTTCAGGGAAAATATAGATTTTTTATACTAGTATTTGGTTTGAAAAGACGTTACTCCATCAATAAGCTTCGGTGGTGCAGTGACAAAGCAGCGGCTTATTAGTTACAAAGGTTGCTGGTTCGAGTCACGCTTGGAGCCAAATGTTTTTGCACAAAGTAAAAATCGAAAAATTTTGCAAAATTTATTTTCCCTGAATTAGGGTCAGGGAAGCATTTTTACGCCTCGGCGATGCGCACAATCGATTTCTCGCATGATTTTACCCCTAAAAATGATTTTTTAGAAAAAATGTTTTTGGATTAGGTCATAAATGCCACCCCCTTTAATATATTTTTTTGACCTTCAAAAATAAAAACAACAGAAAAATATGAGAATGGCAAAAATTAAAGTTTTTGGCATCGTTTCATAAATCGTTATATCAGTACCAGAGGTAAGAAACTGCAATTCTTTATAATTGCCATAGGTGCATTCACATTTAACACAGGCATTCTTTGACATTGCCCATACAAGTGTACCAAGTTTGGTGGGTTTTGCAAGAACAAGATTTAGACTTACATTGTCCTAAAATTTATGCTGATAAGAAATGTAACAAAAAGTGTTTGTGTATGGGGGAAAAAGGTTTTAATCAATTTTTAAAGGACTAGTCCACTTCGAAAAAATCTTATATAAAAATAATATATTCGGAAAGATCATGAAAAATGGAGCATTTTTCGTTTTTACGGCATGTTTTGAATCGTTGTAGTTCTCGAGATAACTGCGCTTGAAATTTGTATTTGGGTTATGTTTTCGTTGTAATACACAAACTTATTTGAATTTTTTGCACTGAAAGCGTCAAATTCCAATGTAAATATCTTTACTATTGTAAATTATTAATTGTTAAAGATTAAAAATAATTTATTTTTCATTTTTGAGCAAAAAAGTAAATTTGTGTGCAAAAATTTTGTTTTCATGATCTTTCCGAATATATTCTTTTTATATAGGGTTTTTTCCGAATGGACTAGTTCTTTAAAATTAGGTAAAAGTATTGAAGAATGTAAAAAGCCTACCAAATCTCTGACTTAAATAGTCATTCACACAAACGATCAATGAGTTATCGTCACAATATGCACTAATTGAACAAATCGTTTATTTTGACTAAAATTTACCATATATGGTGATTTTTAAAAAATTAAAAAAATTTTTTCCCGTCCTTGACCCCCTTAAAATCAATAGCTCCAGGCCCACCGCATTTTTGGTTAAATATCGACCTACCGAGGCTGATTAGGTTGACTTATTGTATATCCATGTATAGAAGCCTGAGGTAGTGTTGACTCGAGTACTCGTGAAGCGAGTACTTACATGTCGAGTAGTATAAGAGTACACTACTCGACTGAAATCGAAAGATCGAGTCGAGTAGTGTACACTACTCGACTCAATATTTTGATTTCAGTCGAGTAGTGTACACTATTCGAAATTTTTTTCAAAAATTAATTTCAAAATTTTAATTTATTTTTCAAAATTTTAATTTTTTTTTGTTGAAAAAATTCAATTTTTTTCAAAATTGTAATTTTTTTCAAAAATTCATTTTTGAAAAAAATTTAAATTTTGAAAAAATTGAATTTTTGAAAAAATGAATTTTTGAAAAAAAATTAAAAATTTGAATTTTTGAAAAAAAAATAAATTTTTGATAAAATTTGAATTTTTGAAAAAAAATTCGAATATGTACACTACTCGACTGAAATCGAAATATTGAGTCGAGTAGTGTACACTACTCGACTCATCATTCGAGTAGTGTACTCGAATACAACACTGGCCTGACAAGGAAAGTTTCCAGTCGTGGTTTCTTCGATTTTGGCCAAACATGCGCCAATTTTTTACCCATGGTGGGAGTACTAAAAACCCGCAAAAATTTTTTCCGACCGTCACTCTTATGAGGAGATAGAGCCCAAAATGTGGTTTATGGGGTCAAAATTAGGGTTCAAAGAAATGGTCATAACTTTTTA
>OZJO01016804.1:0-10899 GCA_900406225.1 Acrobeloides nanus | reverse complement strand
ATTCCCCCCCCCCCCCAATACCTCTTCATCGTCAAAAATTTTGAAGACACCTCTTCAAAGATCAGCCGACCGAAAAAAATCATAAAGAGTGGACGTTATGTTTTTGTCCATTTTCCAAAAAAAATTTTTGTGGGATCAAAAATTGGAAAATTTATATTTTTAGGTGAAAATTACAAAATCATGTCATCATCTCATCTGGAACTGTCCCTCCCCCTATTTCATATGTGATTAAATTCCTCAAAAAGTTGACCAACTGATATCTGAAGGGCCTCTTATAATGTTATAACAATCTATATGAAATTTTCTATCAAAATAAAAATATTCATCATCCATAGTGCAGTGGCGATAGACTCACTTTATACAAATGGTTGAAGGTTGATCTCGTCAGGGTCAAATTTTTTTAAATATTGACTCTGTTGGGATCGAATCCTCGACCATTTAAGTGTAATGTTTTTTTTAACTGCACCATGGGTAGCGAATTTTTTATATTGGCGAGGATTGCTCTATAAGTGCTTTTTTCTTAAAATTTTCCTTTAGATTAAACCAATTTTATCACAAATGCCTAGTATGAAACGTAAAATTGGTGGCACTATTGCTCCACAACCATTTGTCTGCCATATAGAAAATCGTTATTAAATACTTTTAATTAAAATTTTTATGATACAATCTTCCTACACTCACAAAATCTCTCTAAGCTAACCCCTGTATTTTCGGGGGTTAACTCTCAAACCTGATCAAACGGAATAATCCCTGTTTTTTAGAGAGATTTTGTGAGTGTATGATGTATTTGGACATGCCATAACAAATATTATTTGCCGAGACTTTGTAAGCCTTTTATCTCCTGATGATTAATTCAAATTTCGATGATCTTAGTGTCATTGAAAAGCTGAGAACGCGGGTTACAACTTTTATATTGGGTGTATAGGATCATGTTATAGAAAAAGTGGTCGAAAAATTAGGTTTTTTGTAAAAATCCGAAGGGGTCAAAAATTCAAAGAAATGGCTCTAGCCAATAAGTTTTTTTTGACGCGGATCTCCAGCCGGCCCTAAAAATTATCTGCAACACCCCTACTTTGTTTGCTTGGTCCCGGGCCAAATCTCGCTTCTGCAAAAATCTTTTTTGCCTCTGAAGCGTGGGGGATCAAAAATTCGGTTTTGCAAAAATGGCTCCAAATCGGCTAATTTTTTGTACTCGGGGGTTTTAGGACATGAAGAACACGATTATGATGGGATTTTTAATTCTTGACATCATTTAGAACTTTTATTGGAGGATATATCCAATTTCGCATTGGAATTTGATTGTTTCAAATACGGATTTAATTTTATTGATTTTTGTATTAGGGGTTTTATGTATGTGAATAAATTTCTATCCAAAATTTTTTATGTTTGAATTCATGTAGCATTCTAATCATAGAATTGAGGCTTTGAAAAGTGAAAATAAAAGTAGGATTTTATATGAGTGCTTGTGTTGGCAGTATAACTTTTCGTACAATTGTGGTTCGTACGAACTTTTCGTACGGTATTTTTCGTACGAACTTTTCGTTGTCTGGTTATCAATGAAATCCGTTTATTGACACGAAAAAGTTTAAACCAAAACAGATTTTATTGATAACCAGGCAACGAAAAGTTCGTACGAAAGGTTCTTACGAAAAGTACCGTACGAAAAGTTCGTATGAACCACAATTGTACGAAAAGTTATACTGCCCTTGTGTTGATTCTCTCTTTTTAATGGGTGATTCGTGAACTAATATATCACCTATAATTGTACCCTATTTATAATTTCAAGAGGAGAAAAACTTCTAGCTAAGGATAGCAAGAAATCGTCGAGTGTTCAAACGGTTGTAAACATACAACAATACAAATACCGGATGTACCGGCCTAAATTACCTCGACAAACTTGTATTAGCAAGCCTACTTCTTATAACCTTGGAATTTGGAGTAGTTCTGATAGAAGTGCCCTATGGGCATGTAGTTGCTGCAATTTGTACAAATATTTTATTAATACTAGATTGTATAAGAATGAATATAAGGAACAATGAATACGTTTTTTAATCAAGAAAATATATAATGAAGGATTAAATTTATTGATTAACAATGCTGGTGTTTTTGAAGTGGTAAGAATTCTAGAATTTAATACTAGAATTTGGTGATATTGGGAGGCGAAGAGTGGGCATGGCGCTCAAAAGGTTGTGCCAAAAATGGGAATCTCCTAAAAACCGGCATAAAACTGTTTGATTTTGTTTGTACAAAAATTATGCAATTTCAGTTAGTTTTCGCCGAGATATGCTTTTGTTTCTAAAACATTTTTCGTGTTTTAATCAACGTTTCTAAAAAGTTTTTAGCTGTTTCGCACTTTTCGTGTTTTTTTTAACACTTATAAATTTTCTCCACTTTGACTCAAACTTCAAAAAGGTGTAGAACATTATAGTTAGCACAACTTTTCATGAGCATGGGCTCAATCGTCGGGTAATAAACAGGAAAATAAAGTTACGACCTGCTTTTTTATTTTTGAGCGCAAAAAATTCGAACTTTTTTTTAAACTGCAAAATTTGTTTGATTTTTTGCGTTTTTTGAAAAAATTCCTACTTTTTAAATGAAAAAGTGAAAAACCAGACCATAACTTATTTCTCTTATGCATGAGGAATCGAATTGGCCCAAATTTATGCAAAATGAAAATAACAGTGAGGCTCTACACCTCAAACTAGCGCCGTGGTGGACAAAAGTTTTATACCTATTAGACATTTATACTGACCTAGGGGTAGAATAACACATAAGGAGCAAAAAATATCTGGAAGGAATTTTACCCTTCCCCCCCCCCTCGTTAGAACTCCTACTTCTTTGATTGAGAATTTTTAACAATTAAAATTTGTTATTTTAGGATGGCCATTATGACAAGCCAAAACGGGAGGCATATCAAAAAACTTTTGACATCAATTCTACTAGCGTGGTTATGGAGAGGTTTTAGATAATAAACAACTCCAAGGTGATAATTCGTTTCAACCATCAGCACTCCAGCCTCTTTAAAGTTCATGCCACTACTTAATTGTGCTGAAAAATTTTCTCCCAAAGAAATCACCCATATGCTACCATATTCATCTTTCATACAATCGGCCACCTTAGACACAATCTTTTGGCGATAGTCTCCGTTTATTTTGTCGTTGGGGAAGCTTGAAAATGCACCGTTGAAGCAAGATTCAAGTGTGTCGGTTTTTGAGGAGTCCCAGATGAGAGTCTTGATGCGGATGATTCGTTCAACAGCACGACTAGAACGAGCATAGGCAAAGGCAGCGAAATAGAGGAAAATGGCTCCAATGCAGACGAATTTACGTAGGCCTGAAAATTTAGAGTAAAATCAAAATTGTAACATGGGCGGTCCCAGTATATCATGAAACTAGAGAATTTTTTAGAAATTTTTGAAAAAAAGTGTTATTAAAAGTTTTGGGCAAAAACCTTTTGCACTAGACGTGATTCGAACCCGGGTCCTTTTTTCCAATTTAATAAACTGATCCAATAGTCACAGGTTCGAACCCTGCCTGTTGCAAAAAGGTTTGGCCCAAAATTAATAGATCACTTTCTTTATTTTTTTTCTAATTTGTTCTAATAGAAATAATACTTTTTTCCGAAAATTTCTTCTTGCGAAATCTTTAAAAATTCTTTAAAAGTTCATAAAGACTTTTAAAACCCGTTCTAGCGATAAATACTTACCCATTGTTTTGTTCAATATAAGTAGAAAATAAGGGTTAAAACTGATACTTGTACTAGGCTAAGACAAGACCATGGACATCAAAAACGATAGGTGCTTTATATATTTCTTGGAAGCATATTATCAGTTTGTTCATGTGATGCTAAATGTACCAATGTTTATGCATTTTTCTACAACAATCAATTTTCTGAATCAGATCTGCTCATTTTGAATCAAGCGGAAGAAATTTTTACAGAAACAAGCTATAGCACCATGATGCCGAGAAAAATATTCAATAGCTATAGCTTTTTTCTGTAAAAATTTCTTCCGCTTGATTCAAAATGAGCAGTTCTGACTCAAAAAATTGACTGTTGTAGAAAAATGCATAAACATGGGTACATTTAGCATCACATGAACAAACTGATAATATGCTTCCAAGAAATATATAAAGCACCTATCGTTTTTGATGTCCATGGTCTTGTCTTAGCCTAGTACAAGTATCAGTTTTAACCCTTATTTTCTACTTATATTGAACAAAACAATGGGTAAGTATTTATCGCGAGAACGGGTTTTAAAAGTCTTTATGAATTTTTTAAGGATTTTACGAAAAGAAATTTTCGAAAAAAAGTATTATTTTTATTCGAAAAAATTAGAAAAAAAGTAAAAAATTGTTTGAAAAAAGTGATCTATCAATTTTGGGCCAAGCCTTTTTGCAACAGGCAGGGTTCGAACTTGTGACTATTGGATCAGTTTATCAAATTGCAAAAAAGGACCCGGGTTCGAATCACGTCTAGTGCAAAAGGTTTTTGCCCAAAACTTTTAATAACACTTTTTTTCAAAAATTTCTAAAAAATTCTCTAGTTTCATGATATACTGGGACCGCCCATGTTACAATTTTGATTTTACTCTAAATTTTCAGGCCTACGTAAATTCGTCTGCATTGGAGCCATTTTCCTCTATTTCGCTGCCTTTGCCCATGCTCGTCCTAGTCGTGCTGTTGAACGAGTCATCCGCACCAAGACTCTCGTCTGGGACTCCTCAAAAACCGACACACTTGAATCTTGCTTCAACGATGCATTTTCAAGCCTCCCCAACGACGAAATAAACACAGACTATCGCCAAAAGATTGTGTCTAAGGTTGCCGATTGTATGAAAGATGAATATGGTGGCATATGGGTGATTTCTTTGGGAAAAAATTTTTCAGCACAATTAAGTAGTGGCATGAACTTTAAAGAGGCTGGAGCGCTGATGGTTGAAACGAGCTATCACCTTGGAGTTGTTTATTATTTAAAACCTGAGTAAAACTGCGATATATGTATTTTGTTTGTATTTTTTAACTTTTGATAAATTTTTTCATACAACAATATAATAGAAATGAGAGGCTTGCGGGACTTTTTCATGGTGGCCGTAGTCAGTCATGCACAACAATTGACTGACTAAAACGAAAATTCATTATTTTTTCAAAATTTCTTTCCGAGTAACAGATTAAACACAAGAACATATCGAAACAGACTGATTTATTGAAGTTTTACAGTCAGTTGCAATTGCCACGTGTCAAATGCAATTGACAAATGAAAAAAGGGCAGTATAACTTTTCGTACAATTGTGGTTCGTACGGACTTTTCGTACAATTATTTTTCGTACGAACTTTTAGTACAGGTACTCCGTATCAGGGGTCGAAAAAGAAGCCTAGGCCCCGGGACTAACCCCCGAAAGCCTCCGAGGGCCGGGAATTTTGGGGGCCGGTGACTTTCGTACGAAAAGTACCCGTACGGAAAGTTCGTACGAAAAATATTTGTACGAAAAGTACCGTACGAAAAGTAACGTACGAAAAGTATCGTACGAAAGGTGTTTGTACAAAAAGTACCTGTACGAAAAGTCCGTACGAAAAGTTATACTGCCGAAAAAAGAAGCTTTCGACTACCGTGGACATACATCGTGTCCGGAAAGTTCGTAGAAAATTTTGCTAAAGTTCTTTGCATCATAACTTTTGAATGGAATTGTTTCATAATTTGGTTTTGGTGCTGTTTTGGAGCTGAAATTACGAGCTTCAAAATGACACCAAAGCCAAATTCTGAAATGATTTCTATCCAAAGTTACGGCGCAAAAAAACTTTAGCAAAATTTTCTACGAACTTTCCGGGCACCCTGTAACATAAGATGGCAAAACAAAAAACATTAAGTTTAGTGCTTTTTCAAATATTGTGTCAAGCAACTTTATGTCCAAAAAGACTTCGATCTTGGTGAAGAAAACATTTTCAAGCTTCGGGAATGCGCGCAATTGAGTTCCCGCATAAAAATACCCTTATATAGGTCTTTTTTGGAAAAAAATAAAAAAATTTTTCCTGTTCCAGTGCCCTGTCACTTGGGGCAGCTAATCCAAAATGGTGCCAAACATTCTTATCTAGGTATTTTAGAAATTAAATCTTTTCCTGCTCATTGTGCACTCAATATTTTTTGAACTCTCCTCTAAGAAGTATTTCGCGATGATCTTTTTATTTGATTCTAAGTAAAAAAGCAAATATCAATATATGCGTAGTCTATTATTTGATATAAATAATGGTTTAATCTAAAGGATTGTATTAAATTGGTTGATACAGAAGTTTCGTTTGAAGTTTTTTCCTTATTGTACCATTAATTTATTATGAGATGGTATTGGATCGTAATAATACTATGCAGCTATGGGGTTCTGAAAGAATTTCGGCCATCCGAACCTTATTTATATCAATACCAACATGAGAATTTGAAGATATCTGAGGATACTTTAAACGGAGAGGTTGGTGCTTAATTATCCATACGTATCAGGGGCGTAGCCAGGAGGGGCTACGGGGCCTTCATCCCCTCTGCCGTGGCGAAGCAATAAAATAATATAACCATAAGGGTACCCCTTATGTTTTATGGATTTTTCCGACTGTTTAAAGTTCAGCCTCCACTATCGCAAAATTCTGCATATGCTCCTGATAAATATTATACATGACGCATACTTTTTAGGTCTATCCCTATTGGACTTACAGTTATTTAGTAGCCTTAATACCGGCTTTATTATTAACAGATATACTTTTGTATAAACCAATTTTGATATTAGAAAGTTTATCCTATATTGGTTGTTGGTTAACATTAATTTTTGGGCGTAGCGTATTTTCTCAAATTGCTGGTCAAATTTTTTATGGATGTGCTACCGCAACCGAGGTAGCATACTTCTCGTATATTTATGTCAAAGTTGAGCCAAAAGACTATGCTAGGTAAATATTTTATTTTGTTTACTATTTTCTGGGTGTTTATCCTAAAATTAAGAGACACTTTCTTCGGCTTTCAAAGGCTGCCTTAAGTGGTTCGAGTGGGATTCAAGTTGAATTTATTTAGTGAGATTAGTGTATTACATTTTTCCGAGAGGCTGAATTTTCCAGAAATGTAAAAAACTTTCCCATTCGTTAATCTCACTAAATAAATTCAACATGATGCCCGCTCAAACCGTTTAACAACTGTATCCTGGACCTTCTTTTTTTAGGACTACTTCTTGGACAAGAGCAGCACTCCAAGCTGGAAAATGCGTTTCCTATTTTCTCAGCGAGCTTATCATCCTAACAAAAATTGGAGGCTATCAAACTTTGAATTACATCTCTTTAACAAGCCTATCTTTAACATTCATCTTTGCAAACATGCTACCATTTGTAGGATGGAAAGAAGTCGTAACTCGAGAGACCGAATTAAAAGGTATTCAAATTTTACAAAATTTTATAAGATAAACAATTAGAAACGATCAACGATGAGCTAACTGAACATCCAAAAATATCAGAAAGTTATAAAGAATTCGTATTGGAGTGTGTTAAAAACTTTGCTAGGAGGACGAAAAAAGTTTTCACGGATTTACATGTTTTAAAATGGTCCTTTTGGTGGGCTATGGCAACATGTGGGCAATTTCAAGCAAGTTTTATGCGCATGCAATGCAAATTTTGAAAAGTTTATAGGTGGGAAATTATATTCAAACCTTATGGGCTGAAGAACAACCCACAGATGCGGATAATTATAATGGGTTTGTTGAAGCAGCTAACACTATGATATGTAAATATTTGTAGAAAAAGATTATTCATCACGGCTTACCAAAATGGGGAAAAGGGACATGCATCTAAATTTCAAAAATATTCTCCATATATGGCTGCATATTTTTGTAAAAGACGGCATATAAAAAAACGTTTCTATAAAAAGTTACGGCCAAAAAAATTCTCTCAACATCCCTTAACTTGCCAGATCGGTACCAACCCTAGTCTATTGTAACGTCACCGAAAATTGTTTTTACCGTTTGTAAAAAAAACATCTGGCAACGCTACCTATACCCCGCCATCAAAAAATCTTGTCTTTTTCGAATTTTGGCGATCTTTTTTTAGTCATCAGTATTTTTTGTCGGACTCCTTCTCCGCTTTTTTTCGAAGTTGCCCCTTGACCTCCTCTCCCTAAAATTTTGAAAAATATCTACTACCTCTGCCCAGGTTGTCCAAAATCCAAAAATCGGAGCGAGAGTCTGGTCAATGTTGGAGCGGAGTTTCTCAAAATAGCAAAGCTTAAACAAAAAACTGATCAAAAATGACATTTTTTGTTTCAAAAATCGCATTTGTGAGCAAAATGGAGTAGGTTCGAATTTTTAGAATTTGGGAAAGAGAGGGGGCCAAAATATCAAATCTCTCCATATATAGGCAAAAAATGTGGAGCATCTTTATTTTTTTAAATCTTGCAAATAATTTTTTAGCCACAATAATAATTTTATTATTACAAAAATTAGAAGTCAATTGGAATAAATGGGGAGAATTTTGGTTAGCTTTTGCTTCATTGTTCGATTTTGGAATTTTACTATTTATGGCATTGACAAAAAGCTTATGGGTGATGTACATAGGATACGCCATATTCCGTGTGATTTATCAAGCAATGATCACAATAGCACAGTAATTTTTTTTACTAATACTTGTCATAATTACGTTTGAACTAGTGGAACAAGGAAATTCTTTGTTTCGTTCCGAGATTCGAAATCCAACCACTCAATTCTTGAATAGTCAGAACTAGATCGTTCGTTAGACAATACAATACACTCGCTAGCTTCGTTTCGTAAGATTCAAGTAAAAGGCGCCTAAACAGTGACATTAGAAACTCAATCAAACAATCAAAAACACGAACAAAATCCATCAGGCAGTATCATCGTCGAACTGGCAGCGCTTCTGTCTTCGGATAGCGGATATTATGTCACTCCGGGCAGCGTCGTAATTTTGGTCCAAATTTGGGGGGAGGGGAAGTTTTTCAAAAAAATTTCATTTTTCTTTCCCGAAAAATAAAAATTTTTTCAGGGTTGGGGGGGGGAAGGTTCCACAGGTTCCCCCCCCCCCCCCCATAATTACGACGCTGATTCCGGGCTTTTTATATGTCCGTGAATCGGCCTTTAGCACTTCTGTCCGTGAATTGGCCTTTCGCACGTCTATCCGTGGATTCGCACGTGCACTTGAATTGGCCTTTCGCACGTGCACGTGAATCGGCCTTTCGCACGCCTGCATTCCGATTTATGAAGTTTGGATTCACTTATCTTAGCTTTTAATCTTTTCTTGTATTCGTCACTCGGGCGTTCAAAGGCACCGCTTGGTTTCATAACGGTTTCAGATCATTCGAAGCTCCCCGAGACTTCGCTCGGATTGGGTGCTCGCTAATCAAACAAGCTAGAATTAAAGTTACATGCATTGATTCATGATCACAAGCTACAAAGTCTCAGATAAATTTTATTTCATAACTAAATGATCATTCAACTCACAATTAAGAACAAAATCATCAAATTCATTACGCTTTACTATATACTTAAATTAAAATATTTTTTCTTATAGATACAATATTGTGTGTCGAATCTCGCCATATTCGTATGGATTTGTTTTCGGTATGGATACATTTATTGCACTAGCTTTACAAACGATACTAACTACTGTTGTGGTTAATGAGCATGGGCTTAATTTGCCGATTCGTACACAGGTATACTTTAAAGGACCAGTCCAGTAATTTACAACCATATGAAAAAATGATATGTTTGGAAAGATCATGAAAAATGGAGCATTTTTTGTTTTTACGGCATGTTCTGAATCGTTGTAGCTTTCGAGATAATTGCGTTTGAAATTTTGAATTTGTGTACAAGCTCTTCGTTGTAATACACAAACTTTTTTGAATTGTGTATTACAACGAAGAGCTTGTACACAAATTCAAATTTCAAATGCAATTATCTCGAAAACTACAACGATTCAGAACATGCCGTAAAAACAAAAAATGCTTCATTTTTCATGATCTTTCCGAATATATCATTTTTTCATATGGTTCTAAATTACTGGACTGGTCCTTTAATGAACGAATACTGAAATGCTGTAAATATTTTTAGTTTGTTGTTTATTCTGGCTTTTATTTATTTATTGGATTGGTATTTTTTATTGTGATAATTTCAAGATTATGTGTTGCATATGCAAAGAAATAAAAGAATTTATGTCAAACAACTTTATTTACTACAGAGTGCCAAAAAACAGAATTTTTGCGATTTTTCAATCAAATTTTCGTCAATAAATTTCATTAAATAGCTAAATGAGACGAACAAAATGACACCAAGATTATAGGGTTATTTTGGAATATTTTTTGTGAAAATTTAGCATACCCACCATTGCCGCGAAACGAACAGTTGCTACGAACGCATTTGCCACGACACATTGCCACAACGCATTTACCATTTACCACGAAGCCCATAATTTTTATGGTGAATTTTTTGGAAAACAATATTCTACAAAGTTGTTCCAAATTTTATAGGGAACAATTTTATAGAACTTCATTTTCCATGAAAAACTCACGATAAAAGTTATGAGGTTCATATGTTTCGTGGCAAATGCGTTGTGGCAAAATTGGTTATGCTGGAAATGTATGCCTCCGAGTGACTCCGAGCGCATCTGAGCGCTTCCGAGACCACTAAGTGCTTCCGAGCGTCTCCGAGACCTTCGAGAGCCTTCGAGCTCCTCCATGTGTCTTCGATCTCTTCCGGGTTCCTCTGAGTACCTCCAAGCACCTCCAAGAACGCCTTGGAGTGCTTTCTAGCGCCTCCGAGTGTCTCAGAGCTCTTCTGAGCGCCTCCGAGCGCATCTTAGCGCCTTCGAGTGTCTCTGAGACGTCCGAGTGCCTCTAAGCTCTTTCAAATTTCTCTGAGTGCCTCCTAGCGCC
>OZJO01016802.1:0-18683 GCA_900406225.1 Acrobeloides nanus | reverse complement strand
AGCGTAACAACCATAACATTGTGGATCTGAATGTTTTATACGAAAAAATTTTTTGTCAATTGCATTTTTTAATTTTAACTCCGATAACCACAGGAGCGTGTTCAACAAATTTGGCTAGTATATCACAGTTCTTCGAAACGGTCAGAACATCCTATTACCTTATGATACTGGGTTAAAGACCGAAGTTTTCTTGAAAATGTTATATAATCTGCCAGTCAAATATTTTCTCTTCAATGAGTTCAAATCAATAAATTTCGGCCTAGCATAACTTGTAACATTCAAACTACAGACAATAATACAAAACTAAAAACGAAACGTTGGCTTTTTTGCCGTTTTGGAATTTTGTGTACTCATCAAAGACCAAATACTTCCCATAAAGATCTTTCTTATATCCATTTCATTGTTGGATCTGATCGATGTCGCAAAATACTGGTTGATCTATTGAGTAGTTTTCTGGAGCTTTGCTTCTTGCACAGGTGAAATAGGATATTTATATCCCCTACCTGGCCATAGGTTAAACACCCGTTAAAGCTAAAGAAAAAAGGCCTCAATGAGTATGACGACAATGCTTCTAGAAATAGACATTCCCTGACTTTTCTTGTCCGTGTAACTGCGATAGCAGATGTCCAGCCACAAATTTTTGATTAGGAGATTTCTTCGGCGACCTCCAAAAATTACTTTTCACACATCCCATCAAAACAAACCAGCCGAGCTTCTCTTTATTGAAAACTTGGAAAAACAAAAAGTTCTTGGATGGCAGCATAGATCATTCGTGAACACCGAACGACCCATAAAAGTACAGGGTGTTCAATAATTTACTAATGTATTTAAAAAATGCTCGCCAAAAATCGAGTTTAAGTCCATTTCAGTCGCCCGATAGCTCATTCGATAGCCATCGTCACCAAATTTTTTTAGGACAAGAAATTATTAAAAAATATTTTATTTTCGATTTTTTAGCCCAAAAATACTAAAAAATTACGATGTTTTGAAATCTTCCTTATTTTCAAAACTTTGCCAAAAATCGAGTATAGCTTGGATTTCTTCGAGCGACAGCAATCCTGAAAGTTGGGATGCTGAGGTATTTTGTACAAAGAAATTATTGAAAAAGCTTTTAAAATCGCGGAGATATGATTTTTTGAAAATTATACTTTTTTCGATGTTTGCCTTATTTCCAAAAAAGTGCTTTTTCAAAAAATCATATCTCCGCGATTTTAAAAGCTTTTTATATAATTCTTTTTGTAAAAAATACCTCAGAATACCAACTTTCTTTTATGAAATCAATTATTAACAAATATTTTATTTTCGACAAGATATGGATTTTTGAAGTTGGTGGATTTTCCAATTTTTCTTAAATTTGCCTATTTTCAAAAATTTGCCAAAAATCGAGTATAGTTTGGATTTCTTCGATTTCATTATTGAAAACTTGGAAAACAAAAAGTTCTTGGATGGCAGCATAGATCATTCGTTAACATCGAACGACCATAAAAGTACAAAAAACGTGGATCCCCTAGTCTTTAGTGAAAAGGGAGTTAACAATAATTTATGCAGAAAAACAACGGAAGAGCGCCTGATATCGGATTAAATTCGGGCCATAAATACAGCCTCAGTTGACAAGCAATATCATTCGTTGAGTTCCATCTATAGTTATTCCAATACTTCCTAGGATTTTGGTGGTGAATATGAATATGATTGCATCGCTTTTCATCGTCGCCTCGTTTGTCGCTACTAGCTATGGATGTAAGTTGAGGGAATGGGTAGTAGAAGATGGGGGGGGGTGTAGATAAAAAGCCTATAAATTAGACGAGGGATTTGTAGACGATCTTGGAAAGATTAATTGTGTCTCATGCCCGGTATGCCACAGATAAATTGTTTTAGACGGGGAAGCTTGCGCCGCATTGAATGTGCCGTCAGGCGTTTGTGCTCCACTAGGCAGCTGCCCTCCAAACACGGCACATGGAGCACCGATTCTGACCAGCCTTGTAAACACTTGCCCGGATGCCAGTGCAATCTGCTGTTCTACCGAAATTTCACCATTCGATTTTAGCTATCGTAAGTGTTGTTAGGGGTGTAAATCGTTTACACGTGACTTTAGGCGGACCATGTGTAGGTGTTTCCATCCCCGACGGAACATGCAAGGGTCTCTTGCAATCATGCCAATATGGTCTACTGACTGGAATTGTTGGCACATGTCCTTTGGGGGCTTATTGTTGTGGAGCAGTTCAAGTGATTGGAAAAGAAGGTAACTACTGAATCTTTCCCAATATGAATGTTTTTAGGAGACGCCTGCAGCGGACTCCACGCTGGCCAACCAACCCAAGGAATTTGCACGAATTTTGTGAAATGTGCCGTTAAATTAGATATGCCCGCCGCGGGAGGCACTTGCGCACTTAACACCGTCTGCTGTGGGAACAATCTCATCGATGTCCTCGGCAAGAAATAAGGAAACGCTAGAGAAATGAACATTGTTGTTAACGTAGTATTTAAAATAAATGTAGTAGAAAAAATAGCACATAATAATTTGGTCACATCATTTTTGAGAAAAGGTCTTCTTTCACCCTGATTGTCAATATCACGAACCAAAATTTGGACAATATTGAAAATCAGGGTGGAAAGATGATCATCAGGGCTGTTGCGAACAACTGTTCCGGTTCCGATAAATTCCGGGCATTTTTGCTGTTCCGATCTGTTCCGGCCTTTTTTTGTCCGGAACATGAAATTATCGAGTCAACAAATAATGTATTTTTATATGTGTGACCAATCTTTTTTCCTTCTTCTTCATTCTGATATACTTGTATAATTTTTTCGGCACTAGGCCTTTCCTTACCGTTACGGGGTTTTTTCGTGGCGGCCTTCCATCAAGGATGGCTATAACTTTTTAAGGACGTTGTTGATTTTAATACGGTAAAAGCATAAATAATCTCCAATACCTAAACTATTTTTATGCTCTTTCACTTTTTCCATGATGATCTTGATTGAACTTGAAATCAAGATCATCATGGAAAAAAGTGAAAAAGCATAAAAATAGTTTAGGCGTTGGAGATTATCTATGCTTTTACCGTATTAAAATCAACAACGTCCTTAAAAGAATGGAATGAAAAGATAGAGTTTAAAAAATGATGGGAAAGAAATAAGGAATAAGAAAAAAAGGAAAATTCCGAGTATAACAAAGTCTAAAATTTATTTCACATAGTCCTGTTGAGCTCTAATAAATTTATTTTTAACAAATTTCTTTTATAAATTCTAATGGTAAGTGCATTTTGAACGTCGGGTGCTTGATAAATAAATCAAGCTGTTCTTTTGAACATCGGGAGCTTGCATTTTGAACGTGGGGAGCTTGATAAATAAATCAGCTGTTCTCAGCAAGAAGAAATTTTTGCAATATGAATTTAAGCTTGGTGAGAAATATAATTTAAATTTACTTCCTCGAGTATTTTTCTCCGCGGATTTACTCGTTATTTTCCTTATCTATGAATACATTTATAAATGATTCATGTCTTGTTATGTTGATCGGCTAGTTGCAGCCAGTCCTGTCACAGCTGACTGTTTGGGATTCGAAGTTGGCCAGGTGCACCATGTGTGAAAAGTCACAAAAGTTTGTTGGACTGCCCAGTCTTGAACCTTCACTGTTGTTTTCTGCTTTCCTTTTTGGCGTCGACGCTTAACCGCTGCTCTATTACATCCAACGAATGTTTGACTTGTATGCTTTGATTTCTTGAAGCTTTTTCTCTTGCACTCTCCGTGAATTTACTCGTTATTTTCCTTTCACCGCGCTTACTTCTTTGTGTGCTATTTTTGGCACTTTCGCCGAAAATAGCACACCAATTCGATTTTTTGCGATTCCGATTTTTTCGAAATCCAAAACCTTGAAACCGAAATCGAAATTTTGGGGTCGAAATTCGAATTTTCGAAGTCCGGATTTCGTCGCATCACTATTCTCTAGTCATTATAAAATCAATTTTTATTTAAGTTTATAAAACTTTACAATAAAATTTCAAGCATAAAATGTTCCCGTTCTATGAAACGCCGCATAAACAGAATTACGAAACTTTTTCGAAACGAACAACAGTATAAAAAACGTTGTGGCGCTTGAAAGCACTACAAAAACGTTGCTTAACAATAAAGCTATCATAGTAAAATGAGAACTGAGGAAATATTTAGACCCGAGAATACTCTCAACCACATCTAACATAGTTGTGGGTAGACGAGAGATTAGAAATCTAATAGCTAAGATCATAATCAACCAGTCAGAATCTGACTTGACCATATTATTTACAGTTGCGACATACATTTTAGCACGAACTTTTGAAGCTGCCCTAAGGGTTAGAACAATTCTAGAAGACATTATAAAAATAAAGATATAAGGCATTGCAGAATAAAGGCATAGACTCCCTAGAATTCTATAACCAAGCATATAAAATTGATTTTCGATGAGCTTTGTTAGCTCCATGGAATATGAATTTTCAGCCTGGTTATAAATGACATTCAATTCGAAAAACCTTGGAATAGAAAAAAGTAGTGATATTAGTGTTAAAATTCCAAGTTTCTTATGGATTTTGCTATAGTTGTCTTCTCGAGATCTTAAGCTTCTGGATAAGCGAGAACAAAGTGCTTGATATCGGTCCATTACAAAAGTTAGCATTAGCCATACACTTAAGATAAACGTAGCATTGCATAACATGTATCTAAAAATTTAGATTTACCTATATTACTATAAAAAATCGTGATGGCAGGCTCATGAAAGAATATTCATGACTCAGAGATGCGCACAACCCCTGGTAAAATTTTACCGAGGAGTAAGTCGTGGGTCATGGGGTGGGAGAAAGGTCATCGGCCCTGGCGCCGGAAACCGATGACCTACCCTAAAAAAAGTTAGCAGCTAAAAAAAGATCACCAAGCTGCAGAGGGGGTCATAAAAACAAAAATTTTGACCTTGAGTCTGTGCAATTGTGATCTCCGGTGGATAAAATGTTGAAAAAGTAAAAAAATTTTTATCAGACCCCCTAAATTCGACCTTGTAGAATTTTTGCCTATTTTTATTGAAAAAATTTTTCTAGACCTGTACATTGACTTTAACCCTAGTAGGACTGTCGGGAACAAGTGTCGATTTTGAATCAGCACACTATAAAGATTCGTTTTAGCAAAAGAGAAAAAATTTTGGACCCGGTTGCCCATAGTCGAAAATGCGAATTGTGTTCTGGATCCCTTAATTTTGCATCATTTTCATAAAATAGTCGTAACTCCTCGTAGGGATTGACTTATGACTTCGTTGACCACTCATGTGAAAGCTGGCCAATTATGCTTTCCTGGCTCTTACTTAGAATATTGAAGCAAATGTATTGAAGCAAAAATAGGCTAATTCATAATCAGAGATGAATGTTCAAGTTCATAAAATACGCACAATCGATGTCTCGCACAGAGATCCTCCCCCCTCCCCCCACCATATAGAGTTATTTTAGTGAAATTTAAAAACTTAAAAATTTTTGAAAAAATCGCAACAACCCGGTTTTTTAGGGTGAACGCTAGCAGTCGTGAAACGCATTTCACGACGATTTTCGAACGGCTAGTGTCCGGAAATCGTCGTGAAATGCGTTTCACGACTGCTAGCGTTCACCCTTATCGTTCTATAGAAACCAAAAAAGCCCTATAGAAACGCGCGACACGCCGCGTCGCGAGTTGGCATTTATAGTCTGTCGTGCGACAGTGCATTTTTTGTTGCGCAATACGTCGCGGCGGCTTTTTGGTCACATGATCGCGGGTTCGAATCCCGCTTGGAGCCAATTTGTTGCCACTCGGCCTTGTGTCGCGTCGCGCGATCAGCACTTCGACGTCGCAGGCTGTCGTGCGACGCAACTATAAACGACATGGAAAAAATTGTTCGCCCTATAAACGTAATTGCTCTGCGTGTCGCGCAACAAGTCGTGCGACACGTCACGCGACGCGACGAAAGTACAAATCCCGCCTAAGGCATTTTATTGAAAATATCTTACCCTATTGGAATCAACTTTGCATAAAATCCATCCAAAACATCGATTAACCTCGGCAATGAAAAATTCAAAAATGCAAACACTAATAAAGCTATATCACAACCCGTTAGCCATAGTAAATAAACATAAATTCTTGGTCTTCTCTGGCTTCTTCTAATATTACCCACTATACGAAGTTCCCATATAGCTCGATGCCCGTCAATCAACATTTTTGGAACTATTGGATCTGGTGCATAGGTTAATTTTAGGCTAGAATCTCGTTTGTTGGGGATTCTCGACTTGAATAACACATAAAAAGCAAATACGTTCGTAAGGAATCCAACAATAAAAGTGCCTAGCATAATAGGACCATTTAGGAGGTATGAAACTTCGGCATATAAATTTGATGTTTCTTCGTCCATTCTCTATAATTTATTTATAAGTTAATAACTTTATAGGGTGTCCAAAAAGTGGAATTTTCGTGATTTTTTCATGAATTTTAAACCCGAAATTTTTGTTTCTAAAACTGACCCCTATAGGCAAGGTTGCCAAATTGTGACTTATGGATTACAAATGTAACCCAGACAAGCATTTTGTAGCCTACAAATTTGTAAGATTACAATGGCTGGGTTACACTTTGTAACCCAAGCAAGCTTTTGTCAATGAAGTGTAACCCAGACCATAAATTTTTGTCATCCAGGGGTCGATTGTTGTACTTGATTAGTGACAAGTGTCAAGTGATTAGTGACAAATGAGCAAAAATGAATGAAAAAGTTGACAAGTGACAAGTTCACTAAAAAACTGGCAAGTTTGTTATTTGTCAAAAAAAGTGATTAAACTCTTTAGCTTAATCACTTTTTTGACAAGTGACAAACTTGTCAGTTTTTTAGTGAACTTGTCAAGTGCCCACTTATCACCTTTTTCATTCATTTGTGCTCCCTTGTCACTAATCAAGTACAATAATCGACCCCAGGTCATAAGCCAATATGGCAACCCTGCCTATAGAGGTAATTTGATGCGGGGAATTGATTGCGCGCACGCATGAAGTGGGAAAACGCTTTTCACGTTTCGAAAACACGTACAATTTCTTGCATAGAAAATCTAGGTAGCCGGATATTCGGTCAAAATTCGATTTTTTTTCATTTTCACTTCAACACACCACCCTGAATCAGGGTCAAGGAAGCGTTTTCACGCTTCGAAAGTGCGCACAATCGATTCAAATTACCCCTATAAGTGTCGCAAAAAATTGCAATTATAGCGTCAAATCTTTTAATAAAATAATTCCAGAAATGCCATTATTCGCACATTACAAAGACATCCGGAAAAAACTGTCCCGGCGCGAAGGCTATGCTCAATAGATCGTCCAATAGATAAGCGGTGGAGAGAGACATATGAGTCGCTAACAAAGTCGATGATTAATCATTTAATCTGCGAGAATAGGGATCATTTTTAGAGAAAAAGTTTTCGGGTTTAAAATTCATGAAAAAATCACGAAAATTCCACTTTTTTGGGGACACTCTGTATATATAAGTTAATAATTTTTTACAGATGGTTGCCACTCGTATAAAAATTAAAGGAAAAATGAACTTTGGTAGAGAAAAGAAATTTGTCATGGCGTCTGCTTGAATGATTTAGTATGACCTTTATTCTATCTAAAAGATTAAAATTTTAAGACAAAGACATAGACAACTTAGGCAATCGTGAGATTTCAAACGATAAAAAGAGTTGTGCCTACTAATAACAAAAACTTTTTTTATTCAATAGAGGAAATCAAATGTAGCTCTTATTGAGGCATATGCATAACAATGGGCTTTCGTTCCTTATTCCTTAAATTCGCATTTATAGAACATTGAAGGAAGATAAAACAATTATTTAAAGGCCTGAAAGCCGAGAAAAAAGCGCAAATTTTTATGACGTTATCTAATATTGGGCTGGTGCATAAGTCTGGATACAACGATTGTAAGACCTTACAATAATTTTGGTGCCATTGTAAAGCTGCTTACATAAGATTTAATTTGATACCAAAATCTTTCCATCAAACCTTCTCTAACCGGAGTTATGATGAAATAAAGTGAAAGGGAATAAGAATTAGGGACTAGTCTCGGTCGAAAATTTTTTTGCCAAAACAGCCTATGTAGGGGTAAAATCATGCGAAAAATCGATTGCGCACATTCCGAAAAGTGCAAATGCTTTCTTGACCCTGATTCAGGAAAAAAAATAAAAAATAGATGTGTGTATTGAAGCGAAAATCCAATATGTACTAATTTCCCTGAATCAGGACCAGAAAAGCGTTTTCAAGCTTTCGCAATCGATTTCTCGCATAGAACCCTATACACCATTATATCTAGAATTATGTACCAACCCAATACAATAGATGAGAAATAGGCCCCAGTTCTCAAATAAAATCGAGTTGTACGAAGTTTTAGAAAATTGTTTTTATTTTCATGTAAAACCTTTCTAATACCTTTTTAATAACACCAGATAATCGTCTTATAGAGAATGCGTCACATGGGTTTAATATGGGTATAAGCGTTTAAACTTAATAGCAGTGAAGACTATTTTAAGCCATCATCCATGTAAATTGTTTAATTCCTAAGCTCTACTTTTTCTTAAATTCTGGAATCTCCTTAAATTCTGATCGGCATTATACAACACTGATGCCATGAGAAAGAGGAAATTTTTTAAATTTTTGGCACCCAGTTTGAGTTTTAATTATATTTTTCATATTAGACAAAGATCAACAATTCTAAACGAGCCAAAAGGAAGTTATAGCTCTTCATTTTCTCATCCTCCTACTTATTCATGGATTTTACGATAGAAAGTATGCATAAAAACACGATTAGTATGAATTAATTAAAATATTTTTATCATTCTTCTCAAAATCACGTTTTATATTAATTATGCAAAGTGAAGGGGCAGACACTCTCAACCTACGGACCACTCAACCCAGGACAACTCAACCCACGAACAACTCAATCTAGAACAACTCAACCCAAGAACAATTCAACCCAGGACAACTCAACCCAGGACAATTCAACCCCATACAACTCAAACAAAAAATCTATAGGACTTTTCTTAGCCTTACAAGGAACCTTTTCTAAGTGTAAATTTTAAATTGAAGTTTTTTCCAAAAACTTTTTTCTAAATGTTTTTAGTCTTATATAAGAAAACTTTTGAGCCACTCGAAAAAATTTGTATCCTTCAAATTTTTGGAGAAATTAGCCATGAAAAATCGAAAAATTAAGCCAAGTGTACTTAACAAATTAGATATACTTAGCGATCGAAAAAATTTCGAACCGATGTTAAAAAGTTATCTTAACACGTTGACAACAACATGACCCACGGATAGGTCAAGTTTTTTTGGCCACGTGGGATGGGGGGGGGGTAGTTGTGCAGGAAACAAAAAAAATTTGGGGTACTCCCTAAAAAATTCAATTTTTAAGGATCGCTGTTTCTATTTTAGCGTTTCAAGCGCTGATTTTTTTACTCGAGGGTTTTTCCACACGAGGAACACGATGTCGATAATATTTTTTAACAAAACTTTTTGTAAAAATTAGTGGGTTACCCCATTGGCATATGCAGAAGGGTTAGCTAGCGGCACTTCCCCAAAAAGACTATTTTTCCCAAAAATCATAAAGTACCCTTTATACGGACCGAGCAGTCCATATGAAACGTTGTCATAAATGTTATTTTAAAAAAATAGCTATTTAAAAAACATCATTATCACTTTTATTACGGTCCTCAAAATAATTGCAATGCATAGAACAATAGGCTACAAACCTCATTAATGCATGAAAAATGTTAATTATAGAGAAAATTGGAATTTTTTTAATTCAAGGCAGGAAATTTCATTATTTCATATTAGGGTACTTTAACTAGGAAAACACAATCAATAGGCTTAAAAATTGGTGCATTATCTTGCAAAGTTATGATGATTTTCCGAGAATGGAAACCGACAACAGCCTCAAAAACAAGGTTAGGGTTTAGAAAAAGAAAGAAATAATTTAAGCGGAGAACAAGGGATAATTGGGTTAAACCTTTTGGGAATAAACGGATGGATATTTAAAATGAGAAAATGGGAAAGGTTAGGCAAGGAGAATAATATGTTAGAAGCATGACATACTTGTTTTTATGAGAAACGTTTAACAAATTACAGACTGTGCGTATATAAAATGTGATTTTGTTTTAAGGTAATTATATATTAAAAGATCAAAAAAGTTAAGGTAATTATATATTAAAAGATCAAAAAAGTTTTTTTATTTCAGTTCATATTTTTGATAATATTACTAGCACTGATGCACACTTGCGTGACGGAGCTCCATAAAAAGTCGACGTTACAGTCGTTGGCGTTTTATATAGAGGNAAGTTTTTTATTTCAGTTCATATTTTTGATAATATTACTAGCACTGATGCACACTTGCGTGACGGAGCTCCATAAAAAGTCGACGTTACAGTCGTTGGCGTTTTATATAGAGGATACTCTCTCTATAAAGAGGGTATCGCTTGGATCAAAATTGGAATTAGCAAAGGGGGACAGTGATGTAGGAGGGGGGACAGGCCTTCCCTAGTGTGCTGAAATTGTTTAAAACATCTCCAATCATAAGGGTCCCCCTAATGTTTTTTTGGGAAAACAACCTTTTTTGGGGACGTGCCCCTCTAGCCGAACAATCTTCATACGCCACTGGAGTGGGGAAGGGCAGTATCAAGGACGTAGTTGCAGTGGGGAGGGGGCGAGGCACCAGGGACCAGTACCCCCCCCCCCCCCCCCATTCGGACCAAAGGCCCGAAAAAAATTTCTAATCACAAGGGTGTTTTTTTGGGAACCTTATTTTTTGGAAAAAATCGGCTCTTTTTGGGGGAAGTGCCCCCCCCCCCCCCCAGCTACATCCTTGGACAGCAGGCTCTCTAGTGGGTCGAAAACATGATAAGGGGGGGGGTTCCCTTATGATTTTAGGGTAGTGCTTCCCCCTTATTACCCCCCCCCCCTTACCCTTTTCTCTACGCCACTGGGGGAGGGATCGTTGGATTAGGGATAAAGATCGGCTTTATGAAATTTTGACCCACTAGGAGGGAGGTCACTCGCCCTTCTTGTCCCCTTGCCTACGCCAGTGGGGGGGGGGGTGCGCTAGTTTCTAATTAAACATAGCAAGAGACCATCTTTCACATAAATTTATTAACAAAATGATCTTTTATAGCCTTAGACACACATAAATTTGCACTAATATTGCAACAAATCATAAAAAGAAGCTTCTTTGCGTGTTTGTCTCACATTATTAACCTCACTAATTCTTGCAAGCGGAAGTAACCCTAATATAGAAGAAAAATTTTTTAAACATTTTCTTAATAGTCTAATGATGACGATTCTGGGTATATCAACACTTCATAAGCTGCCCAAGAGAGCCGATTAATAAAAATGGCTGAAATCTTTTGGGAATATCATGCATAGATAATAAGATATCGAAGCACCGCAGATTCGGACAATTTAAAATAATTAAAAAATTAATCTTTAGTCACGTGAACTCTTGACTCTGGAGACAAGAATGTATAAATTTATATTTGTTTAAAGCACCGGCTCTGAAAGAATCGAGCTTTGGGACGGACGGGGACCGACAAACTTTTTTTGATCAAATTTTTAATTTTTGTTTGCATAACATTATAGTTCGTAAAGTGTTGAGTAACTTTTGTTTTTGGGACCCATTAGATTCGTTCACTGGTTGGAGATTGACCCAGTACCAAATTGAAGACCAGGATTTTGTGGTCTTACAGGTAAGCCGGACCTGACAAAATTCTACCTTTTCAAGGATAAATCGTCTTGACTTGAAATCTTTTTTATGGGCTACGCACGCACTACGTTTCTATACACTTTCCATAGTCGGTGGACTTTAGAAAAGTTTTCTGGTTAGGTTTGAAGGAGTATGCCTATACATTTTTATACCTGTAGGAAGCCTGAAAGGATCACACTTGGGCTAAGGGGCGCTCAAAATTTTTTATGCGTTACTTCCCCCCTCCCTCCCATCGCATAACCTCCTCCCTCTCGTGATCCCTCCCCCGATAAGTTAGTTACCCTCCTCCGCCAAATTGGGTCACATGTGTTTCAATATTGCAAAAGTCTGACCCCTTACTTTAAAGTGAGACCATTTTTAAGGAATTGATATTTTTTATATCTTTTTTTATTTTGTTGCTTAAATATAAAAGAAAAATTGGTGCCATTTTGGATAACGAAAACATAGATGAAAATGTTTTATGGCTATTTTAATTTTCTTGAATGGGGTCATAATTTCTGGACATTAAAACACACATTTGTGGGCGGAGTAAGAGGGATCGCCCATGTGTGAATGAAGTATTTTCGAGGTCTTCTTGGAAATAAAGATAGTTTGTACACGTGTGAAGGTACAATATAGCATTGCTGAAGTACAGTACAGAACAGTACAGTTAAAAAAAAGATGATACATTCACAACACCGGTTACAATGCATTATTTTTGACAAATATTTACAAATGTGACCTATAATATGCATGATGATATTCATTCAAAATTTTGTTTATAAGTTGTAAACCTAGTGGATTGATAGCTTAACGTATAGAAAATTGTTTACATAGTCTCTTAAAATGACCGGACAACAATTTTTATATGATACAATTCATACAAATAAAAATTTTCTAACTATCAAAAAATTACATATTTGCTTATTTTGAAGCCTCGTTCTTATATTTTGGTTGGTTGTAAATATGGTTAGCCCTACAGAAATTGAAATTGAAGTCAACTGTCATGATAAAAATGATAGGCCTATACGTCAAATTCAAGTAAGGATTTTATATTCAAAATGTGGAAGGAGTTTTTTAAATATTAAATTCTAGCCTCTTTCAGTTTATCCAAAAATCCACTCCCAGATGATCCCACTCAGCTTATCCGAAAAGTCCCCGTATCGAAGGCATAATAAGTTTTTCTTCATAATGATCTCCTAAGATTTGATCAATTTAAAAAATTTTAAATTGCCCTCCCCCCTATCCACACATTCCCTTACAAGGAAAGGAACCGAAGTGCCACTCTAGAAATTTTTCGGACGTTCAACATAGCCAAAAAAACAGTGAAATATGGCACAAGTAGTGGCTCAACGCTAATTTTTGGCATATAAATAACTATATCTCCACATTGACGGTTCATGGGCCGCTATTTGTGTTATGTTTCACTGTTTTTGACTATGCTGAACGCAACTACGAGTGTCCGAAAAGATTTTTTAAACATGGGAAGTCCAGTCTTTCTAATGAAGATGAAAGAGGTGGTGATGGACACGTGCCCGTTGTACCCCCTCTTCCCACATCACTGATACCTGATGCAGATTGATACGTATTTTTATTTTAGCCTCAAGATCCAAAATACCCTCAAGCTAAACTAAGAACAAATCAGAATTATAATTTTAAAATTTGGCTAAATGTTGGCCTAGCAATCTTAGCATTTTTGATAATAATGGGATTTTTGATCTTTGCCTTCTTTTACTTGAATAATAGTCATGATGATTATTATAGTAGATATGGTGGTAGTTATGGCTATAATGGTAATAATAATGGGTATAATCCATATCGTTATGGCTAGTTTTGTATTTATATATTTTATCCTACTACATTAAACATGTAATGTGTATGTTTGTCGGATGAATTCGAGAACACTTGATTTAAACCCCGAGCGCTAAAACAAAAGTTGTAGGGGACGATGAGAGAAGACGCTCGACACCACTTTTGTGGGGTACCCCTTCAAAAAAGTTTTTTCAATTTTTACAAAAAAGGTTAGCTATAACAACGATTCGTTGAGAAAAGTCCGCTTTTTCGTTAATATAACGAAAACTGCGTATCTGCTAGCCGATCCTGAGACAACGATCTTGATTCAGGATTAGCTAGCCAATCCTGAGTCAAAATCGATGTCTCAGGATCGACTAGCCGATCCTGGGAACTCAAATCGGCTAGCCAACTCTGATTCAGCTGAATCCCAGGATCGGCTACAACATACAGTAGCGGGAAAAAAGTGAGCCACCTGTCAAAACTCATATCTTAGCGTCAAGAATAGTTTTTTCGATGATTTTTTTCAGAATAGGGTAATCATCTATGAAGATTCTTCTAGTTTAATTAATTTTATATCAAGATTGAATGCTTTCGTTATATAGGGGGCCAAAAGAAACGGGACTTTGGTCCACAAGTAACGGAATTTTGGTTCAAAAGTAACGGGACTTTGTTTGAATTTTTTATATTGCATGGATTTTCATGTATAATATTTGAAAGTAAACGCATTTGGTACAAAAAATTTTCCGTTCCTTTTGCCCCCCTATAATACACAATCTATTTGAACATTGAAACCCAATTTGGGATTTTTCATAGGATTGTTATAAATTCTCGTTTTTGAAAGTTTTTCTTGATATATAGAACAAATAGCGTTTATTTACGAAAACAAGAACAATAATTTCTCATAGCATAAAAAAATTACAAAAAATAAAATTGCACAGAAAACATTTCAACAAACAGCATTTTTCATGAGTGTCCCAATTTGGGTTTCAATGTTCAAATGGATTGTGTATTATAACGAAAGCATGCAATCTTGATATAAAATTAATTGAACTAAAAGACTCTCCATAGATGATTACCCTATTCTGAAAAAATTGCAATGATAAAGCTATTCTTGATGCTAAGAAATGAATTTTGACAGGTGGCTCACTTTTTTTCTGCTAGTTTAACCATAATATTGTATATAAGACAATGATTCTACTTCTTTTTTTTAATCAATCGCATAAACTTTTTTTGCTAGAACTATAAAAACTAGAAACACATGAAATTTACTTGCAGTAATATCTTCTGAAGACTATTTGATAAACCTAATCAATAAAAAATCAAAGTTTAACCATAATATTGTTGTCATTGCCATAGTCGATGTTTGATGTTTCAAAAAATTCCCTATTTTTAGTTTTTTTCTCATGTATAGTAGTAATCACAAACCGCAAAAGAATAGAAACCCTAATTGATTAAAATGATTTCATCAACAAATTTAAGACCAAGTTTGTAGGCTATGACTTTTTTGACAATATAAAAGGACACGAAAAAGGGAATTTTACAACAGTTTTTTAAAACTTATACAACTTTGATTATTTCTTGCTCAATTATGAAGATTACCATGTCAATATTTTATACCCTTCTATTAATATCCTCTATTCTTGCCATAAATAATGCAATCCCATTAAAAAGAAGTGATAGACTGTAAGTTTTAGAAGATGAAAAATCCCCTATTTTTTCATAGAAAATATACTGAAATTTGCATAAAATAATCATAACTTGACCTTAACTTTTTCTTCGTAGTTTTTGTGTTTATCGAAACATTTTAGATCCCATTTGAGAAGTAAAAGAATGGACACATGGGGAAATTCGATGAGTTCGTTCAGCTTACCTGATCTTGGTTTCAATTATATTGGTGGTGTCACTGGTTTTAATAATGGATATGGACCCAGTGGATATAGCAATTATTATGGTTAAAATATGATGTTTTAAAGATAATATTTATCTGTAAATATATGTAGATAATATATCTTTATACAATTTTTGTATCATTACTAATAAAGAAAGTTTCCCAAAAACGTTTAAAAATGCAATAAAAGTCGTAAAACATCGATAATAACACAAAAACTACACATAGGAGCCAAAAATACGTAAATCAAGGTACCCGAAAGTTAAAAAAAGGCCGAAAACGCGAAAAAAATCATAAGGGTCTCCCTTATGATTTTGGGGTGATGCTTCCCTTATTCGACCCTTCTTCCTACGCCAATGGAGGAGGGGTCAGTGGTGTAGGGAGAAGGGTCGGCACGAGGGAGAGGGGCACTTCCCCAAAAGTCTGATATTTCCCAAAAACATAAGGGGTCCTTTTGATTAGAGATTTTTTTAAAATTTCGGCCCACTAAGGGAGATTACCCCCTGTTCCCTTGCGCCACTAGGGGAGGGGAATTGTGCGTCAGTTTCTAATTAAGCATAACATGAAATCATCTTTTGCATAAATTCATCTCAATGATTTTTATCCTTAAACACACATTAGCACTAATATTGCAACAAACCATAACAAGAAGCTTCATTTGCGTGTTTGTCTCACATTATTAAACTCACTAATTTTACCGTGCGGAAGTGCTCTAATATAGAAGAAAAATTTGTTAAACATTTTCTGTATAGTTTAACGATGAAGATTCCGGGTATATCAATAAGAAGCTCAAGAGAGCTGATTAGTAAAAAGGGTTGGAATCTTTTGGGAATATCATGCATAGATAATAAGATATTGAAGCACCGCAGATTCACAAATATAAGCTAATTAAAACATTAATCTGCAGTAAAGTACACTCATGGCCCTGGGGAAAAGAATATATAAATATTTTTTATATTTGTTTAAAATATTAATCACCTAAAGAATCAATGGATCACACTTGGGCTAAGGGGTGCTCAAGAAATTTTTATGAGTTACCTTCCCTTCCCCCTCCCATCCGCTTCCGTCGCGTAACTCCTCCATCGCGTGATCCCCCTTCCCGTCGTTTCCATCCCTCCTCGATAAGTTAGTTACTCTCCCCAACTCAATTGGGCGGGATGGGAGGGGTCGCCCATGTGTGAATGAGATATTTTTCGGGATCCTTTTGGAAGGAGAGAGACCATTTTTAGTACACACGTGAATTTAGTTTAGTACATAGTTTGTACATGTGTGAAGGTACAGTATGGCATTGCTGAAGTACAATACAGAACAGTACAGTTAGAAAAAGTTGATACATTCACAACACCGGTTACAATGCATTATTTTTGACAAATATTTACAAATGTGACCTATAATGTGCATGATGATATTCATTCAAAATTTTGTTTACAAGTTGTAAACCTAGTGGATTGATAGTTTAATGTATAGAAAATTGTTTACATAGTTTCTTAAAATGACCGGACAACAATTTTTATATGATACAATTCATACAAATAAAATTTTTCTAACTATCAAAAAATTACATATTTGCTTATTTTGAAGCCTCGTTCTTATATTTTGGTTGGTTGTAAATATGGTTAGCCCTACAGAAATTGAAATTGAAGTCAACTGTCATGATAAAAATGATAGGCCTATACGTCAAATTCAAGTAAGGATTTTATATTCAAAATGTGGAAGGAGTTTTTTAAATATTAAATTCTAGCCTCTTTCAGTTTATCCGAAAATCCACTCCCCCAGATGATTCCTCCCAACTTATCAGAAAAACCCCGAAGGCATGACAAATTTTTCTTCATGTTTACCTTATGTGATTTGATCGATTTAACAAATTAGAAATTGCCCCTCACCTCACCCACCCATCCCTCCATAGCTGAAATCTCGCTAGATGTTTGACAATGACTTAAAGAGAAGGGTCGACTAGTTGGGGAACATTTTTACTCATAAAAATCATAAGACATGACACCTTTCGATCAAAACATGGAAGGGGACAGTCTGTTTTCGACCTTTCCAGTGAGGAGAATAAAAAATGTGGGAGGAGCATGTGCTCGTTGCCCCCTCTCCTATCTTCCCTACAACACTGGTTCCTGATGCAGATTGATATGTACTCTTTATTTTAGCCTCAAGAGCCAAAATACATTCAATCAAAAATAAGAACAAACCGAAATCATAATTTTAAAATTTGGCTAAACGTTGGTCTAGCAATCTTAGCGTTTGTGATAATAATGGGATTTTTGATCATTGCCTTCGTTTACTTGAATAATAGCCGGGATCATTACTATAGCGGATATGTTGACAATAATGGATATAATGGCTATAATAGAAATAATGGCTATGATTCATATCGTTATGGCTAGTTGTATTTATATATTTTATTTTAAATAATTTTAAGAGACGATATCTCGAAAATTCGAAGATTTTGGGGTCACTGCGGCACTAGGCAAACTGAGTATGTAATATGAAATTTGGACACAAAATAAACATATTTAAGCAATTGAGATGGTGTACAACATTTAAAAAAGTCAATTTTGGCCCATATGAATGTTGGGCATTACATGAATATTACAAGTGTTTTTTACACTTTAGTATTTTGAGCATATCTCTTGAAGGTTAAATCCAATTTCGATGATCTTGGTGTCTATGGATTGCTGGTGATACGGGCTACAACTTTTATATTAGGTGTAGGGGGTCATGTTGTGGAAAAAGTGGTCGAAAACTTAGGTTTTACAATGGAAATACACAAAAATCCTGTTCCATGGGGGGTCAAAAATTCAAAGATATGTCTCTAAAAAAAAACTTTGTTCCCACCGTCTTCTCCGGTTGGCCCTAAAAATTATCTACAATACCCCCGCTTTGTTATATGCTTGGTCCCGGACCAAATCTCTTCCCGCATAAAACTCTTTGCTGGCTCTGAATATCATGGTCCACATATCCAAAGGTTTTTTACGCTTTAGTTTTTTGAGCATAACTCTTGAAGGTTAAATCCAATTTCGATGATCTTGGTGCCTATGAATTGCTGGGGATACGGGCTACAACTTTTATATTAGGTGTATGGGGTCATTTCGTGGAAAAAGTTGTCGAAAAATTAGAATTTTTGTAAAAAGTAGGGTTTTTGAAAAAAAATGCTGCCCCCAGAGGGGTCAAAAATTCAAAGAAATGGTTCTAGAAAAAAATTTTGTTCCGACGCGTTTCTCCGGTTGGCTCTAAAAATTATCTACAACACTCCTACATTGTTTTAGGCTT
>OZJO01016801.1:0-24830 GCA_900406225.1 Acrobeloides nanus | reverse complement strand
TTTAAAAGATTGATGCAAAAATCAATTTTTCCGCAAAAAATTCAAAAAAGTTTGTGTATTACAACGAAGAGCTTGTAACAAACTCAAATTTCAAACGCAATTATCTCGAAAACTACAACGATTCAGAACATGCCATAAAAACAAAAAATGCTCCATTTTTCATGATCTTTTTTCATATGGTTGTAAATTACTGGACTGGTCCTTTAATTTTGATCCCAATCAAGAAAGGCTATAAATGGATTAGAATCGATTGTGGTTCATGGTAAAATGAAAGAAAAGTATCGTTTTAAAACATTGTTAGTATTGATGTGGAGAAGATTTCTACAAACTTTTCAATAAAGTTTATTTAAGCACAGGTATACACCCAAATTAAGCTTAAGCATACAGGTCAAGATAATAGAAAGATAAAAATAATAAACGAAAACATGATATTATAATATAATTCCTAGGTGAGATTTCTATCATACTAGCTCTTCTAATCTTCTTATGGTATTTCGGCTGCCCATAGTCTGGTAAATCTTATCGTCTGATAGCGCTTTAAGAAGTGAGGGATGGCCAAGTTTCACGACGTCTGCCGGTAGCGAGTTCCAAATCTTGCTGATCGTATTGAGGGAGCTGCCCAGAACTGCTTCGAGCTGAGTTATCGGCATGTTGAGCTCCAAGGCATGGCCGATTCTAGCACTTTTTCATTGGTGTCCGTTTGAGCGTATGGAGATGGCGTCGCCCGGTAGCGATCTTCGACCTTTAACGTAGTAGACCATCAGAATAATGCAACTTTCTATTGCTGTACGGTTGATAGGTTTCCATTGGAGTCGTTCTAGTAAAGAGGCGTAGGTAACGCTAAAATTGTTAAGGGAGAGATTTATTTTGTATTAAAAAGTGTATAAAATGAATGAATCAATCTTGGCCCTAGATTATTTTCCTTTATATACTATTTGGGTGAGCTTTGGGGAGGCTTCATATGAGGCCTAAGTGGGCTTCTTCAAAGCCTGGACAAGCCTTGCGAGGCCTAATCAGGCTTCATAGAGAGTCTAGGCCGGAAGTGGAGGCCTCGGCAGGCTTCAATGGAGCCTATGCAGGCTTTGCAGAAGCATAAGTAGTCTTCTTGGAGATAATGCGTAGGGACGATGCGCTTCGCGCACACTGCTAGCATGGCTTGCTATTACAAGAATTGATTTGGAGCCAGAAGGACCTCAAAATTGTTTACAACTTGTTGTAATTTGTTGAAAAATTCGAATAAATATTTTCTTGTTTTATGTGCCTATAACAATTAGTGAATTCTATTAGATTCAAAAGCCTAATAAGGTTATGTTCTATTTCCCGGTAATTCTAACGATTTCCATAGTGATCAATCTTTCTCGACGATAATCGAATTTTCAAAGTTTTGGCGCTGTTCTTGTTTGTCAAGTCTCTTACCATTGGTCTCTTAGCAAACCTAAGACTTTTCAAGCTGACATGAATTTCACTGATACCGAATATGTTATTTTTCGAGGCCTTATAATCTTCGAATTTGCATGTACTGTCGTTTCCCTAAAGGTGGTGCTTATGACATTTTATCTAGTAGCATCAGTTCCACAATTTCATGTGAATTTAATTGCTATTATTGCTAACATGCCTATAGCTTATATTATAATAGCTGGAGGGAGGATTATAGAGATAATATATGTGTCATTTGATCCACATATAGGTAAATAAGAAAAAACAGAATCCCATTTCCAAACATGTCTGAACGAATTGGGCATTTTGTCATGTCGAATGGGATTTTGTTACATTTTCTAGCAACTTACATCATCTTAATTTTAGATTCCATCGACTATACGTTCGACGAAATGCCACTCTTGTATTTAATCGATCAAGCTCGATACATATCCATTTATTCTTACGTTTTCACCAATCTAGGCATCGCTATCGAGCGGACACTAGCATCTTTTATGTTAAAGACTTACGAAGATATGAAACATAAAGCGATCTTGGTATTTATCTTCTTCTTCCCTTGGATTTGTGCTGGTATGATAGAATATATGCTTCGAGCAAGTATGCGTTTCAGTATTATAAAGCTTTCATTATGTATTTTAAAAGCCTACGCTATACTTTTTCATACTTTAGTTGAAAAAATAGATGATCTATTAGGGTTTCTGATTAGGCGTTTCAGATGTCCTTATTTTAAAGTACTTAAAATTTGGCACCCATTATTTTAAAGGGGCATTTTAGAAACCTTTTTACTCTTGTCTAAAAGTAAATTTAGAGCTATTTCGATCAAACATCTGGGTTATATTAATGGCTATCATAATATGTTTTTCAGTCTTGGTAAGAGGCAGATATTTATTAAATTTGATTATTTTTGATACAATTTAGTGGCAGCTCGTGCTCCATTATCTTAATTCGTATAGGCATAAACATAGCATGTACCTGTATTATAGCCTAAGGGAACGTTTTCAAGTGTCAGAAAACATTCGATTCTTAAGAATTACAAAATGGTGTGTTGTGACGATAGCGGTCGGAGACACTTTGGCTATTGTAGTAAGTCGAAAAGTGACTGAATTCTTATGATTCAGATCTGCCCTCCATGTTTTAATTTTGTCTTCAGGGTTCTATAAAACATACGGTCCATCGTGTCAGAGAAATTCGGGAATTTATGACACATCCTCTCGCATGTCCCTAGCAGTGTTGTCCCCTGTACACATGAGTACACAAACACATGTGTACACATGAGTACACAATGTGTACCATAGGTCTTAGATTTAGATCTGAACTTATACCTATGCCATACCTACAGGGTGTTCAATTGAAATAGACCGATTTAAAAAATTTATATATCCACCAGTGTTGTCCCGTGTACATATGTGTTTGTGTACACACGAGCGAAATCTTCGTAGGAATCGAATTTGAATTTGTTTCCTTTATAGATTTATTATTCACGACAACAGAAAATTTTGAGTCAATATGTTCAGCTCAGGAGTACTCATGTGTACACAACACAGTGTGTACACATGTGTACATAGTGTGCACACATGTGTATACATGTGTACGCATGTGTTTACATGTGTATACATGTGCACACACTATGTACACATGTGTACACACTGTGTTATGTACACATAAGTACTCGTGAGTTGAACACATTGACCCAAAATTTTCTTTTGTCGTAAATAACAAATCTATAAAGAAAACAAATTCAAATTCGATTCCTACGACGATTTCGCTCGTGTGTACACAACATATGTGTACACGGGACAACACTGGTTCCTAGCATTATAGTCTCCAATATAAGTTCAATTCTTTTCCAAACTAATATCTAATATTTAGATCTATCTCATTTTCGAAATAACCAGAGTAAACGCACATTATAATCATGTCGAGTACACATTTATCAACTTCGCTATCCTATTCAACGCATTGGTATTGCCGAGCGTAGCTATAGTGACCAATTATCTGTGGAAAAAAGCCTTCATCAAGTAGTCTCTAATCTGATTATTGAATTTAGTCTACAATTTAGAATCATAAAAAACATCTACAACCTAATTATGCTTAACAAGACCAATAAAGTAGACGAGCAAAATCATCGTTTTAACGCACCTTACTTGAAAACATTGGCTGGGAAACCCATGGTGTTTAGTGCGGAACAAGAAAAAGAACTGTATTTTAAGCATTTGAGAGCGAGTTTATAATCTCGAGTACATGTAATATAATATGTCTTTTAGTTATTTACTTTTTAAAGAAAATAAATATATTCAATTTTTGGACAAATGACTAATAACTGAAGGGAAAAACATCTAAACGTATTCTCCAAACTTTTATTACGGGTCATTCACATATTACGTAATCATAGGGTAGGGAAGAGGGGGTAACCGTCCTTAAGGGCAAAACTAAGCTTGACTAAACTGTTGCAGAATTTTTTCTGCAACAAATTTTCTATGGAAATGCTGCAATAAAACGGTGACTATTCTAGACACCGTTTTGTCAACAATCCTATTCGTTAAGCGGTCAACTTTGAGTGGAGTGATCCGCTTAACGAATTCGCGAGAGGGCCCACTTATCCGGGTACATTTTTTTATTAGCTCAAACAATTCCCTACAAACTTTATTATGACCATAAAATTCGATATAATTCGCATTACATCAAAATCGGCTTAAAAAAGGTTAAAAATACTAAGCACGGCCTTGATTACGGCACTAATTACGATTATGGGCCTCAATTACAAACACGAATCTGACGTCAGATTTTGATTTTGACCTATCCTTCACGACCACACAGGGATGCCGAATCGTAAAGTCTCTAAAATAAGGTCAAATTGACCAATTGAGGACACTAGGGGTAGGTTTTCGGGTACGAGGAACACGAATATGGCATTTTTAGAGTGTCATAACCACTCGGGGTGCCTACTCTAAAAATGCCATATTCGTGTTCCTCATACCCGAAAACCTACTGTCCTCAATTGGCCAATTTGACTTTATTTGAGTAATTTTACGATTCGGCATCCCTGTGTGATCGTGAAGGATAGGTCAAAATCAAAATCTGACGTCAGATTCGTGTTCCCCGCATAAAATTACACCTAAAAAGTTACTTTTTGAAAGAAAGAAAGGGGAAGATGTATCTCCATCACTTTTAGACTTGGTTTCATATTTTCTATAGCAGTCTGAAATATGACTGTAAATAAAAGTTATAGTTCTAAGATTTCGCTTTTTTTCTCGATTTTTTATTGTATTTAAAACATGCACTCGTCACTTCAATTCCACTTTGACACACTCCAATAAAGCCTTTCTCTACTTAAAAAATGATTTCATGATATTTTTGATAAAAGGATTAATACTTCCATTTTCTCATATCTCAATAATGGCATGCGATGGACTAGCTCATGTCAAAAAAGATTATATATCAACAAGCATATAGATTCAAAAATCACTCTTTATTTTTAAAGCATATCATCTTTAAAAATGAAAAGGTAAACTTTTTCTTTGATGTTATGAAGCCTAGGTCTACCCCTCTCAATAGAAAGTGAAACAATACCATTTTTCTTTAATTGTTGATAACTTTCTAATATAAGCCCATCCCATATGAGTTTAGAGTGGCGAATTTTGCGGTCTGACTTTTGCGACCACGTCATTTAGGGACACGACTTTAGCTGTGGCGACAATTACGGTCCAACATTTGTGGCCGGAAAACTGCGGTCCAACAATGAGGTGCGAAATTTGTGGCCTGACATTTGCGGATATGACTACTGCGGTCGTGACACTTGCGGCTCGAATATTGTGGACACGAATTTTGCGATCGTGACATTTGCTGTCCGACAATTGAAACCGGACATTTGTTTCAATTGAGGCGCATCATTTGCGGTCCAATAGTTGTTTTTGCGTTGCTTTTTGCGCTGCGGTCCGACAATTTCTCGAACCGCAACGCAAAAAAATTTATCGGAACAAAATCCGGGTCGCAAATGTCGCGACCGTAAAAGCCGTTTCCTCAATTGTCGAGCTGCAAATGTGCCGCTTCAACTGTCGGGCACCAAAATCATCTGCCCGCAAATGTCCAACCATATACCAAACCGCAAAATTCGCAAATATCAAACCGCAACATTCGCCATCAGGACCGTATCCAGGGGACTAAGCAGGCTCAAGCCCCCCCCCCGAAACGACTAAATTTTTGATAAAATGGCCATTTTTAAAAAAATTTCTTAAGAAAAATGCATATTTCACGTTCAAGCTCTCCCCCCCCCAAATCAAATCCTGGATACGGCCCTGTTAGCCATCCTTTAAAGTGGCTGAACCCATTCAAATTTTTGTCTATTTTTTACACCTGAGGGTTTTTTGGGCTTGAACATTATGAAAATTTTGCTACGGGCCTGCTTCGGAGGATGAATTTTGAGAGGTCCTAAAAGGAGTTGGGAATTATGAGGGACTAAGCAATATCTGAAGTTGCTTTGGTGGCCCAAGAAAGGGTAGAGATGTGAGGGCATACACATGAGCTAGAACAATATCTTGAAAAAATCTTTTAGATTTTATTAATTAATTCTTTTTATCCTACTTGCATTTGTTGTTCTTATAATCTATGTTAACCAGTCTTATGGTCAACAGCTTGGTTTTGACTTGCCAGCTAGATAATTTTCAGCATCTCAATTTAATTGTTTAGCGGAACAAGAAATCTTTGACACAATTTTACTTCCAATTTACTCTGCGTTCGGTGTAATTGATCATACAGGCCTTCAAAATGTTGTATATGCAAATCAATGTAAATAAATAGTATTTTTATTGTTTTTTATATTATCATTTTAGTTGGTTTTATCGCCGATGGCATCATTAGTCCTTGTCGAAATGTTAATAACACTTGTTTTAATGGACTTATTACAGGCGCCGAACAAGTAAAAACGTTACCAAACAATTAGCGGAACACAATTTTAGGCGCGTGAAGTAATTAAGTACATGAATAGTAGCTATCCTATTAATTTCCTGCTTTTACAAATACAAGGATATAAAAAATGGCCAACAGATCAAACAGCTAATCAACAATTCATCATGGATTTTAGAAACACAATATGGGTAAGTAAATAAGTCCTTAACAATTTTGCGATTTTTTTCGAAGTTATGAAAAATCGGCGTGATGGCAGTTGAGGACGAGCACTTGAGGATGAGACATTTGAGGATGGCTATTTGAGGACGGACATTTGAAGTTGGGACATCCGATGACGGGACATTTGAAGACGGCCATTTGTGAATGGAATATTTGAGGAATAAAGGTTGGATATGTTTTTTTAGACCCTAAATAGCACTCATCCTCAAATGTCTCGTTCACAAATGGCTGTCCTCAAATGTCCGTCCTCAAGTATCAAGTCCTTAAATAGCAATCCTCGAATGTCTTATCCTCAAGTGCCGTGTAAGTAGTTTAGTCTTGAATTTAGGATGCATTTAACAGTGGAACATATGTTAGTGGAATTGAATCCTTACTAGCTATAATGATTGGATCAATATTGTTGGCCCTAATTCGACGGACACACTCACAAGCGTTTTATATACAGAGTGACACAGAATTAATCATCATCTACTTATTTTTCGTTAATTATTGCTTTCTCCTTATTTTTTATGAAATTTTTTGCGATTTTTTATAAAATTGCTTTATCTCCGGATTTGAATCCACTTGATTATTTGATTTGGAGCTTGCTCGAAGTGGATGTGAATGCAGAAGAACAAAACTCGGTCGAATCGTTAAAGAATGCTACCTCTAAAGTTTTCGAAAGATTACCCATGGAAGTGATAAATCAAATGGGCAATAACTGGATGAAGCAATTAGATGCCGTAATAAAAGCTAAAGGTGGATATTTTGAGTGAATTTTGATGAAATTTTATGTTTTGTTGTTATTTATATTGTTATTGTTGCATAAAATAAAAGATGATAATTAATTCTGTGCCATCTTGTAAAAGGATACATGATTTCAACAAACTTTTCAAAGTTTATTTAAGCACATGTATACACCCAAATTAAGCTTAAACATACAGGTCAATATAATAGAAAGATAAAAATAATAAACGAAAACATGACATTATAATATAAGTCCTAGGTGAGATTTCCATAATACAAGTTCTTTTGATTTTCTTATGGTATTTCGGCTGCCCATAGTCTGGTAAATCTTGCCGTCTGATAGCTTAAGAAGGGAGGAATGACCAAGTTTCACAACGTCTACCGGTAGTGAGTTCCAAATCTTCCACATCGTATTGAGGGAGCTGCCCAAAACTGCTTAATGTTTTTCCAAATGAAAGAGCAAAAACAAGCGAAAATAGATATGAAAAAAATTTTCGAAAAAAGACCGTATTTGTGAGATTTTTCAGGTGTTCAAAAAGTAGTAGAATAAGCTGCAAAAATGTGGCTATTTTGAAATTCGAATATAAAATACAAGGAAGGGTCGATGAGTTCTGAAATTGGCATAAAAATCTTCCACATGATCGACTCTATAGAACTAAAAAAATTCGCAAAAAATGATCGACCCTAGTCGAAAATACAAGATAACCGAGCAAGACTTATGCAACAAGCCAATATTTTTGCAAAAAATTATTGCATATATCATCATATTATTTCAGGAAGTGGAACATTCTTTCTATAAAAATTTGGTTCCTGAAAATATTTTTCTGACCTTAATCCCGAACGAATTGTACATTTTATGCAAATTTTATACAAAATTTTCGATGTTATTTTCCCAAAAACGTGCAATTGCAAAAATGAAAGTTGGCAACAACTTCCTAATTCTCGAAAACATGTTTATCATACAATCACTTGATCGAAATCATATATTCAAATTTTGGCTACGTTCCACAAATCCAACAAGGAACTAAAAGTTCTTATAAAAAGGAAATTTTGATGAAAAAATATATAGAATAACAAAATTTTGCTAGAATATTGAGATTAAGATTTTGTTTGAATTGCGATGAAATTATTTTATTTGTTTATAATTCTATTAAAATTAGTGAGTTGCCATTTAAGATGTGATGCCTCGAAAGTTCAAACCGAGAGTGGTCGTAGTAAAAATTTTGGAGCTCTTCCCCCTGGAGAGACGCAATCAACAGGATTCCACAAACTGATACTTTTTTGAAGTAATTTTATGGAAAAATATTCTCTAAAGGCTTAGGCCTTGGCTTAAGCCTTAGGCTTAACTCTAGGCTTAACCCTAGGCCTAAGCACAAGCCTAAGATTAAGTCTAAGGTTAAGCCTAAAATTAAGCCTAAGCTTAAGCCTTTAGAGGATATTTTTCCATAAAATTACTTTAAAAAAATAAGTTTTTGGATCCTGTTGATTGCGTCTCCCCAGGGGGGGGGGAGAGCTCTAAAATTTTTCTAGTATCAAATAATGGAATGCATGAAAAGTTAAATCAATGTTTTTAGGACGATTTCCATTTTGCTGTCATCAATCAAAATAATACAAATTCAACCGATGAAAAAGTAAACTTAAAAAATGATATCATGTCCATTTTTTAGCCATATATACATTTATGTACCGGACAAACGGGGCAAACCCCAGAAAACATGGAAAATATTGCCAAAAAATTCAAGATTCTAAATGCATGCTGGGCGAAAAAACTTGAGAAGACAAATGAAGGAAAAACTAAACCAAAATTTATTTTGGTATGCTTATTTAAAAAAAATTGAAGCCATAGTTGTTCGTATGGATGCCGTAATTTTTAAAAAAGGCACAACTCCCTCCTCGGGCCCCTCCAACTAACAACAAAAACGTTGTTTAGCCGCCTAAACAACCCTAGCTCGGTGTTTTGCGCCTGCACAACTATACTATTTTGAAGATTAACCTGGCACAACCTCCCCTTTTGGAGCGGTGCAACAGCACAACCTCATGGTGTCCTCAGAGGAACGTATATCAAAGATACGAGATGCCAGAAAATATGAGAAATTCTGAAATGAGATTCCCGGAGACGTGTCGATTGCGTCAAAATTATTTGCGTTATCCGACATTTACGTCAATTTTCGATTGCGTCAACAGACATTTGTGTCAATTTTGACGCAATCAAAAATTGGCGCAAATGTCTGTTGACGCAATCAAAAATTGACGTAAATAATTTTGACGCAATCGACACGTCTCCGATTCCCAGCTAGAAGGAATTATAAAGGCAGAGAAGATTACAAAGGAGATTCGAATAAGGCGGTTATAAAAATTCAAATCAGGGAAATTTTGGAAACAATGGAAACACTAATCAAGGGAATTTTGGAAACTCATGAGGAGATTTTAACAAAAATGGGGAAAAAACAGAAACGCACAAAAATGGTGCTATATCTGTAACAAAACAGGACATTTGGCAGCCAAATGTTGGAACATAGTAGAAACAAAAATCTCAGAGTCGTACGACACCCAAAAACACCCCTATGCGCACTCTGATTTAAACTTTTTTAGGTATTCTTTAACGAAGACCCATTACACTTGCATCCATATGAAGTTAATTATATGGCCAATTTGAGTCCATATTTAGATTCTGTAAATTTATTTTTTGTATTATCCCTTGTCCCTTCTCCTCCTGAGTCATCCATCCACCCGGATGTCTCTACTGAACTATGTCCCAGATTCACTCCCTCAGGGCCTATACACAAAAATAAAATTCGAATATTATTTCTCAAGCGCGGGGGAAATTCATGGGGATAATCCGGTGGGGAAGTCAGGGGAATCCGATTTGTCGGAAAGGAGCAGAGCCGTAGCTATCGGAGTGCGTTTGGGATGCTCCTTCTCCTATCTAGTCCGAAGGACCGAAAAAATCATAAGGATCCACTTATTGTTTGGTTAATCAAAAAAATTTATAAGGGGAGGACATTGGTTTTTTGATTACGTCCCCTCATAAGTGTCTCTCTTTCTACAGCCCTACAGATGAGTAAGGGGAATCCGGTTGGCGAAGGGGAATCCGGTTGGAGTAGGGAAAACCAGGGGATCCTGTATTACGAATATCTCGATCCGTTGATTACAATTACGTGTATAACACTAATTTAGGGCGATGTTGAGGTCTTCGAATATCAAGTTGATGAGCTAATAGCTAAATGTAACGGCGGTAGAAAAAAACGACAAGTTGTTATAGATCCATCTCTTCTATGGACACTTCCTATTCCATATTATTTTGACTCAACTATTTGTAATTCTCCAAATAATCTTTTTTTCAACTAAAACATTTAGCCTCTAGTATGGCTACAACAGTTCGATCGGCAGTAAGCTATATACAAACTTATTCATGTGTTCGTTGGCAAGAAGATCCAAACCATCTAATTTCGGGAAGAATGAGAGTTCGCTTTGTAAGTGGAACTGGTTGTAATTCAATGGTTGGCATGATGCCTTATTCCAGCTCGTCCATTGAACAGATCATTAATCTTAATAATGACCAGTGCAATTCGGTAGGAGTTATAGGCAGTGCTGTTATTGGCGTATTAGGTCATAACATAATTAGTGAGCTAAGTTGGTTATAACAGCTCGTGTGGCTCTACCTGTGTATTACAACATATAAAAAACGAGCCATAACAATGTTTAGCGGGGTGGGAGGGAGGGAAAGTAACATCACTGATAGGAATGAGACGCACAAGTAGGACACCCGGGTCTCTTTGGTAGTACTCCCTCATTTTAAGATCACTCTAGCTATGCCTTTTTTGGATAGCCCCTAATTTTTACTCTCTTTTGGTCGACCCCTTGCCGACTCCTCCAAAGTTCAGGGACAAGGACATAGTAGGGTTAGTTCGACCAGCATCCTTCGTTTGAATCATGCACATGTTATTGATTACATAAACTATTTTTAGCTGGGAACAGCCATCCATGAAATGACACATTGCATGGGATTTCAACATGAACATCAAAGATACGATCGAGATAGTTCTATTTATATTGATACTAGTAATGTTAACCCAAATTATTTGTATGCTTATAGCAAAGTCACTAGTTCTGACACTACTAATTACAACATGCCGTATGACTTTGGCAGCGTAATGCATTATGCTCCATGTAAGATTATAAAAAAGTTTAGATTTGTAACTAAAAATACTTGATAACAATTATATTCTCACTCGTTTTCCTCAATGAGGGTACCAGAAAGCGGGGTCGCTTTGAAGAGATGAGGCAGGGCTGTGTCTAGATTTCATTTCAGGACCCTTTTACGGCCCTGGGAAAAGGTGCCTGTGAATAAAGAAAAACCATAAATCGAATTCTGACTACCCGGCATCTCTTTGTTACAATTTTTTAATTTTAGACGGATTTTGTGTTGACTGCTCGAAGCCCGTCATGATAGCTTATGATCAATTTTATCAAAGCACGATGGGTTCCAATGATTTCTTAACTTTTGTTGATATTCTTCGACTTAATTCTCGATATAATTGCGCCGGTAAACAGCATTCTGTTTGATTCATTTTTGAAATAAACATCTTTTTCAGCTTTGTGCCCGAACCCACCGGCTTGTCAAAACAATGGAATTGTAAACCCAAATAATTGTGCACAATGCATATGTCCAAAAGGATTTGGAGGAACTTTGTGCGATCAACGTGCTTCTGATAACAATCCTAGCTGTGGTGGTACAACACTTTTGGTATAAACTTTGTGCTATAGGGTGCGAGATGAAACTGCAACACTTGATTTTTTTTTGCGTTTTAATAACATTTTTTCAACAAATTTATTTAGAATACAACAAATAACAATTACAACAACAAGATTTATTCAAAATGCCCGCCTTTTATATCCATGCAGGCCTTCATCGCTTCGGAAAGTTGTCCACGATCTTGATCAAAGTTTCCAAGGTGATTTCGTTCCATGCCTTCTTCAAAGCTCGCTTCAAGGATTNAAAATGTCCGCCTTTTGCATCCATGCAGGCCTTCAATCGCTTCGGAAAGTTGTCCACGATCTTGATCAAAGTTTCCAAGGTGATTTCGTTCCATGCCTTCTTCAAAGCTCGCTTCAAGGATTCCACATTCGGGTGGGGTTTCGCACACGCTTTTTCTTCTAGAATGCTCTACACAGAGTAATCCAGAGGGTTCGAATCTGGTGAGTTTGGCGGCCATTCACCGTCGTTGTTGCGCCAATGGGTATCGACCGATATGAAATCAGGGCAATTCGCATGAATAAAATTTTGGGTCTCGATTGCTTTGTGTCCTGGGGCCCCGTCCTGTTGAAAAGTCCACTCATCGTCGCTAAAAGCATTGCTGACCCATGGGATAAGATGCGCTCGCAGCATCTCCATGTACAATTGGCGGTCGATCTTCGGTTGATTGTTTGAGATACTGTCGACGATTCAATATCAAGAAATCGTGCAATTTCATGTACTCCTTTTCCATTTTCATGCGCTCTAATTATGGCAGGTCTCACTTCATTCATTTTAACACTAAAAACAAAATTTTAAATGAAATTTGTTGAAAAAAACAATGAGAACGCAAAAAAATCAAGTGTTGCAGTTTCATCTCGCACCCTGTATATCATAAAAATATGGGGTACATGAATAGAAACCTCTAACATCAATCTCAACTATTGACATGGTCGATCCCCCAATCATTATTTCACATATACTCAATACTCGTCTATGAAAGGTGATCACCTTTCATATGCGAGTATTGAGTATATGTGAAATAATGATTAAGGGATCGACCATGTCAATAGTTGAGATTGATGTTAGAAGTTTCTATTCATGTACCCTTGAATAAACCCCTTCATACGCCACTGTAAACCCAATTTTGGAGAATAGAAATGTACAAAAAAAAATTTTTAGGCCAATTACTATTGGAAAACCTTAACAGGAACAATTGATCAAACTAACAACATAGGAACTCCAACTTCTATTCCTTATCATAAATGTTTCTGGAAAATTATAGCCCCGACCAATAAGCTAATCCAGATTCAAATAGTTTCAGCTACTAACCGATGTAATTCCGGTTGTACTATCGAAGCTCTTGAATTAAAATTGTTTGACATGCGCAAAACTGGATATAAGTAAGATACAAAATTCATGGAATAGCAAAAATGAGGCATAGCCTAACGATGGGGATTCCGGCTTTGTTTGGCACTATAACCTTCACCACAAATCTCGCCACGCTAACTTTTGTCATGTAGCGAAAGTTATCGTTTTTTGGCAACGTGGCAAAAGTTGTCGTGGCAAACATGAACCGTGGAGAAAGTTATAGTGCTCTTTGTTTGTAAACAATTTTCCTAAAAAATTTCTTTTGTAACCCATTTGTAAAGTGAGCCTTCTTATGGATAAGTCCGTCCCCTGTATCCTTCGTAGGTGCTAGATTCAATAGTGTAGTGAAGGGAGCATTCCATTTGATTCCGTCAGATCCCAAATATCGTAAAACTTCTAATAGAACCCCATGGGGCTCTATTAGAAGGTGTTAATGATTGCTCTTTTAAAAATCGAGTTTAAATTGGATTTCTTCGAGCGACCACTTTTTGGATAGCTACTGTAGAAAGGAACGTTCTATAAAAGAAATTATTGAAAAATATTTTATTTTCGCTGAGTTATGGCCCTTTGAATTTGAAAAAGTTGAAAAAATGACATTTTTTTCAAAAAATCATATCTCCGTGAAATCGAAGTCATTGTCAATAATTTCTTTTACATAATGTTCCTCATACGCTTAGCTATCCAAAAAGTGGTCGCTCGAAGGAAATCGACTTAATTTTGATTTTTGGTGGATTTTTGAACGTAAGGCTTAAAATTTTTTAAATTTTTAAAAAAATTCAAAAGGTCATATCTCGACGAAAATAAAATATTTTTCAATAATTCTTTATATAGCATATTCCCTATCCTCAGGACTATCCAAAAAGTGCTCGCTCGAAGAAATCCGATTTAAACTCGATTTTTAAGAGAATTTTTACGTTTACATGGGGTTCTATTAGAAGTTTTACGGTACTCGGTTCTCGATTTTTCCAAAAAAAGTCGGTTTGTTCGGCTCTCTGTTTCAGTTACCAGACTCTAGCCACAGTAGGGGGTGACGTTTTATTTTCTCCCTTTCTCATCTTATATGCAACAGTTTAGGTTTTGTTGCCAACAATATAACTCAGCATATACTGGAAATGTTACCGCCTCAAATTTGGCTATTGTACATTTTTATACACAGAATAATGGTGTGTGTGCTGATACAAATTCCAACTGTGCATCATGGGCAGCATCTGGGGAATGTAACAATAACCCATCGTATATGCTTCCAAGTTGTCCAGTTTCTTGCAACCAGTGCAAGCTTGCAACTTTCAGCGTGCAATACAGAATTTCTAGTAAGGTTTTTATGGAGGAGGGGAGCTGGTGCTTTCCTTGGTTTCCATTTTTCTCTTTAGAGTGTGAAGAGGAGTGTTTTATTATACGAAATTTCTCAAAAGTTAGTTCTTGAGATTTTTTCCACCGGACTTTTCCCAACGGAATTTTACCATGGACTTTTTCAGCGGACTTTTCCCATTGCTTTATAACAGTGGGAAAAGTCCGGTGGGAAAAGTTAGGCTGGTGGGAAAAATCCTACTTCGAAATTTAGATACCGACATAACATGTTACGATCAAAACACAAATTGTGCGTATTGGGCATCAATTGGTGAATGCTTAAATAATCCTCCCTATATGTTACCCTTCTGTGCAGCCTCGTGTAACGTTTGTTTGTGCATGGACTTGAACAGTAACTGTGCTTATTGGGCAGCTACCAATCAATGCACGGTAAACCCAGGCTATATGCTTCCGAATTGCCCTTGGTCGTGTAATCTTTGTGGCGGAAATCTATGCCAGGACACCAATTCAAATTGTGCTTATTGGGCAAATACAAATCAATGCACTGTGAATCCTGGTTATATGCTTACGAATTGCCCTGTTTCATGTGGCAGATGTGGTCCACATACTGGTGGTAAATAAGACAGAAATAATTGTAGAAACTTATATTGCATCATACTCGTCTTCGAGGCCGAAAAACTGTATATATACTATTGGGTGTACAAATAATATCGTTCGCATAGATATTTTTCTTAAAAAATTTTCAGCACATTTTTAATCATTATTGTATGCGCCATCATTTTCAACAACATAAGTGCATCAATCAATTAGATTTTGGATACCGTCTGGGTAAAATTGAGCTGACTTATATGTTAGATATTATCACTGCCTCATGAACTTCATCTCTATCATTGAAACGTCTGATGCCGAATTTCGTATCCATTATAATTTTTGTTTTGCTTATTCAATAAAGTCTTAAAAATACCTAAAGAGGTGAAAGTCGACTGGATTGAGGTCCGGGTTATAAGAAGAATGTGGAAGGACCTCCCAGACATTATCCTGCAACCATTGTCCCGTGAGTCGACTGGAAAGAAGAAAAAAAGAGATTTTGTAAACGCCATGGTTATTGATTAACCATATCAATTGTACAGAGTCGGCGACATTGCGCACGTACATTTGCGCATGTACATTTGCGCATGCAACATCTGCGCAAGTACATTTGCGCGTTCACTTTTGTGAGTGCAACATTTGTTCATGCGCAAATGTACATGCGCAAGTGTCGCCAACCCATTGTATATGTGTATGGATACTTCATCCAATGAGGACACTTCGACTATGGATAATTCATCCAATGAGGACACTTCATCCAATGGACTCTTCGTCTTTTGGATGAAGTGTCCATACATGCAAAAGCAGGGGGTGCAAGTTGATCGAATACGAATTAATCGACGGCCAAATACGAATTGATCGCCCGCCAAATACGAATGCCGATCGAATACGAATTGATAGCTCGATACGACGAATTGAGGGGGGTGCAGTACCCCCTTTGTGCATGTATGGAAGTGTCCTTATTGTACGAATGTGTCTCATTGTATTACGTGTCCATTGGATGAAGTGTCCTGAATGAATGAAGTGTCCAGTGTTTACTCGGCTATATGTTAGCATAAATAAAAAAATTCGCTTCAACTATTTTTTTCTTTTAAAAATTATGCGAGCAATATTATTTGTACACTCAATATATGATACGTTTAGTCAAATATATTTATTTGCTTTTTATTACATAATAAGCATCGAATCCAAATGCAAGATTACGATCTTGAACTTGAAAAATAAAATGATCTTCTTCAATTGTATAAAAAGTATTTAAGTCTTCACATTCTTCAATTTTTACTTTTGGCATCGATTTCATATATGTTACAACATTTGGTTCAAAACGAGCTTAAAATTTTTTTCATAATTTAAAAAATCTATATACCTCTTCTTGGGAAAGATAATAAATAGTCAGATGGTTTTATAACTTGGAAATTGATTGTAACAGAGAACTTTTTGGCCATTCCATTCAATTTTCTCATACTTTCATACAAAAATTCATGAAAATTATTAGGCTGGTCATTTTCAAAAGTAATTGTATAAACATTCTCGTTTATAGATAAATTTTTGATCAGGTTCAACACGACTTCATTGGTAATAGTGAAATATGGATCATGCGAAAAATGCCATCTCATTTTGAGTGGCAACATGGCTATTTGCAATAATTCCTTTCTGTGAATACAATAACCACTACTAAATGTCAACACTATTGAATCCGCTGTAACTAGACCATTAAACATAGTTTCCAATGAAGTTGCTAGACATGGTAGGTCCTTATATGTTGGTGATTCTTCTTTTTTCCATGTTTCCATTTCCAAACAGCCAACATTTATCGGTTGTTTGATGCGCTTAACAATTTGGCGAAGTTGAGGGATAGCTTGTGAATAATCGATAAAATTCAACTTGAAAGAATGAAAATATGCTTTGGCCATGATAAAATAGCTAGTTTCAAGCTCATCTGAGTCCAAATGAATGTATTTAGACAAATATTCGGAAAAATAAGCAAATTTGCCTTTGGAATGATTTTTTTGCATTAGATATTTTAATTGAAAAATTTTCTTTATTGGAAGAGTTGTCTCGCTACCTAAAAAATTATGCTAGACTATTTTATTTTTATTTTTTGGACGTCAAACGTGGCAAACATTATAACTTAAGAAACCGACTTTTTAAGAACCAACATTTGAGGCCCAACTTTTATGGATTAACACTTGAGGCCCCGAATTTGAGGCCATATATTCCTCGATATCTTGAGACCAATATATATTTGGCTTCAAATGTCGGGTCTCAAAAGTCGGGGTTCAAATGACGGACCTTCAAAATTAGAGTCCCCAAGTGTCGGACATCAAAAGTTCGACTCATTGGCGAGTCAAATGTAGACTATCCAATGATCGGACTAAAACGAAACTAGAATAGTAAAAAAAATGGAAAAAATAGCAAATTTTGGGTCATTCCCTTAAATTTTTCATTATTCATCATTTTTGCGTCTAATTAAGATCTGATTATAATAATTACCTAAAATTACTTGATTCCACCACCAACACACCTCTTGACAAGTACAGTTATTTTCTTTCTGTAAAAATTGAAAGATATCACATAGAATTTCGGGTGCAACTTTCTTCCCTTTGACATCTGCCTCAATACTTTTTACTTTTTTTGACTTTCTCATAAATTTATCCTTCAACTTCTTTAGCTGCTTCATGGTTTCTCCGAAATTCTTCTAATTTCTCTAATAGAACCAAACTCTATAGACCAGTCGAAAAATACAACCACAATGGTTCAATAGAAAAAATATGGTGGATGCAAAAAAATTTCTACTTTAACTTTAAATGAATAGATGAACCAAGTAATTAGTATTCAATAATGACAGCCGTCTTTTTCAATTATGTTGAACTGAATTGTTTGGTGATTCATCATGACAAAACATTAAGAAGTCTTTTTTAATTGAAATTTAACACTCATTCAATCGAATGTATAAAAAAACCAAGTTAAAAAATAACCGTAAATTTGACTAAAAATTATCAAGATTAATCATTTAACAAGGGGCATGATTCATTAAATTCCATTTTCTTGCAGCATGATTCATTAAATTCCATTTTCCTTCACCGCATAACTAGATATTCATCGGGTTTATTCTCAACTTTGATCAGGTTTTAATTTTTGCAATCAATACGGCCTTTAGCCTTGGTAGAAGATGCACTATAACCCACACCAGTATGACTACATTCGAGGCTCGGTTTATCAGGATTATTCAGCAAGACAAGCCTGACTGTGCCTTCTTCGCTCCCTAACTCGTTTTTCGCCCACAAGTGTAACTTCCGAGGTTCTCCTGGGCAACTTTCGGGAAAACAGAGACTGATTTTGCATTTTCGATGCCTTCATTGAAGAAATTTTTCACCCTCATGCCTTCTGGCAAAGATCCATTGTTGAACTTCCATATCCATCTTGGTTCCGGGTTCGAATACATCACTTTGCATTCAATCTTCGCCCGGTCACCCATCTCCTTGACAGCCTCAAAAGTTTTTTAGTCTTGGTGTTACCATAGTCGGAAAATATCCATTCTGCGGTAGCCGTTTCATTAGTTAAAAAGGTCCTTTTTTTAATTAAAATCTTAGCCGAATTTAATAAGACTACCTCATCGGGGGTTCCCCTCCTCTCCACCTTGCCGAACTATGATTTGAAAAGTTGTCCTATGATTTGAAAATTTTTGAAAAGCTGTCACTCTATAGCTTACAGGGTGTGTCAGCAAAACGTAATCACTTTTTTCATGCAAAATAAACTTTATGAAACGTAACAAAAACAATATAACAACAAAAAACTATTCAAAGTGGCCTCCGCCGGCGTCAATGCATGCTTGCAAACGACCAGGGAACGCACCCACCACTCTCTGAACCAGATCCTGCAGCATCTCGTTCCATGCCTTCCGAATGGATTTTTCAATGTGATGACTGAGTTGTGGGGCTTTTCGCATGCCTTCGCTTCCAGATAGCCCCAGATCGAGTAATCTAAGCCGTTTTCATCCGAGCTGTAAGGCGGCCATTGCTGTAGAGTGATCCAGTCCGGGACGTTCGCCTGAAGCCAAGCTTGAGTCTGTCGTGCACGGTGGCTGGGCGCTGAATCTTATTGGAAGCACCAGTCTTCCAGAAAAGCCTTTCTTCTTCGTCCCAGCCGAACGTGTCCTTCGCCCACGGCAGCATTTCGTCTTCGAGCAGCCGAACGTAGACCTCGTGGTTGATTTTGATGCCTTCTTCGATGAAGGTCAGAAGACCCTTCCCCTTGTGAGTGATGCAGGCCCAGACCATCAACTTTTTTTAAAAAATTTTTTAAAGAATGCATTCTTAAAATTGCTGCACGTAGCTCTTTCATTTTTTAAACTAAAAACACAATTAAAAAAGTAAAAATGCGTCAAATTGTTGATCGGAAAAAAGTGATTACGTTTTGCTGACATACCCTGTATTTTGTGTAATAATTACTCAAATTTCGATTGTCGAGTAATTTTGGTTATTTTTTAGTCGACTTAATAGGTGTTGACTCATTTGTTGTTTACGACTATGCACTTTAAACCAAGGAATTTGCCCTTGCCTTTCTCAAAATCAATCAATTCTCTTTCAAATTTTTCCATTGACAACATTTCGCCATGCGTTCTTTCATAAAAATCAAAAGCGAGTTTCAAAGTTTTCGGGTGGAGGAGGCTGTCCGATCATTCTCCTCTTTTCCTCTACCCAAGTTTAACTTCCTTCTCTTTTTCACATTTTTTTGCGAATTAAAACATTTTTACAAGTTGTTTTACGAGAGAATTTTTGACAAAACATTTTTAGCCATGTCTAACAATATTCCAAACGAGATTTTGCTGGATATTTTCCACAATTTGGACCGAAATGAAGTCGAAAAGTGCCAGTTGATAAGTCAAAAATGGAACTGGAACTTTACTGTCAATAAAAATAGCCTTTCTTTGCGCAAAATCTATAGCATGAATATAGGAAGAAAGTACGCTACCTCTGCTGCTAGTGAAGAAGAGCTATTTGTGTCACTTACTTTATATGACAAGTAAGGATATGTTCAAATATAAAAATGGTATGTTTTAGAGAAAAAGATGAATATAGTGAAATCGAATTGATAGGTGAAAGCAATGAAGAAGATAGAGATGAAGAAGAGCAAGAGTATTCATGTTTGAAACAAGATGAAGTTTTTTCAAGTAAGAATAATTAAGCAAAATTAACGGGTGGATATGGGCATGTATGATGGAAGATATCCTTTAAACTATACTTTTAGACCAAAAACCAATAAACCGAACTATGTCTCTTGTCTCCAACTACTGCTATACTTTCGATTTCGCTCGAATAAAATCTTTAAAATATTGTGTGGTGGAAACTATTAAGGTGACTGATGAACGATGGCCAATNGGCTATACTTTCGATTTCGCTCGAATAAAATCTTTAAAATATTGTGTGGTGGAAACTATTAAGGTGACTGATGAACGATGGCCAATTAAAAGTCTCTGCCCTACTCAAAAGGTAGGGCAAACATCTTCTCTAATTTTCATATAATTTTCATAGATTTTGGACAAACTAACCGAAGTCACTGGCTCAAAGATCAGCACTATATGTTATAACTATGATGGATATCACGATTCTATGTCTATTGTCTCCAACTATTTTTCACTTGTCTCCAACTATTTGAATATTTATAAATTTAAATTTAAGTGTTTTGTAGAATATAGTGAGGATGATGATGAAGAATATGAAGAGTTCAGACTGGATAACTTCTTCACAAAGCCTCCGGTGATCCCAACACCACCACTGAGAATATCAGTTGATTTCCTGAGTGTTTATGACTCGCCCATTGATGCGATCAAAAACTTAAAACTTCACGGGCCGAGTCGTTATTCTCTCTATTTTCCAATCTCAAACGTAGACCACGAATTTTTCACGCAATTACTAAAACACTATCAAAATGCAAACCCGGAGGAGCTCCCAAAAACTGTTAAATTTGGTAAGTCCGTTTGTTTTCAAGTAATTCTTTTTTCTTTTGTTATAAACATGGTATTGAGCATTAAAGAATTCGTTTCGTAACAAAATTTCCTGTGTCCCCATTTTTTGCCCACATTACTGTTTCGTGCCGTTGTCAACTTGTCCAAAATTTAGTGAACCACCGTCGTCAAAATATGAACAGCCCCTATTATAATTTTATTGGTTTTCTAAAAGAACAAGGTTACAAAAATGAGGTGAAATATGTGAAATCTGATGTGTGCAAATATTGCAATGAAATCGCCGTAGAAGCAGGATATGATCATTGGAAATCTTATTCTCATGGGAAAAGGACTTATGAAATCAGAAAAACGGACTTATATGTAATTCAAATCCAGTATTTTGTCTTAAGATTTCGCGGATGTAAAATTATTCCCGAACCAGATTTTATATGTCGATTGAAATACCGAGTTCAACTTTTATAATCTTTAACTGCTTATTTATTGAAGACTTCAATAAAATGCATTACAATTTCCATTCTAGAGAATTCGTTTCATGAGAACCGGCTACTTCGGACCTTGTGCTTCGGACCTATAGCTTGTGAATAATCGATAAAATTCAACTTGAAAGAATGAAAATATGCTTTGGTCATGATAAAATAGCTAGTTTCAAGCTCATCTGAGTCCAAATGAATGGATTCTGAATTCGGATTCTAGATTCTAAATCTGAATCCGGACCCATTTCCTTGACAGCCTCATTTATGTCGAAACTCGCTCGTGTATATGAAAACCTCGGGGAGGTCAGCGACGCGACTTTCATCGACCTATTGAGCTTTTAGCTTGCCGTTTCGATGACGCATGTATAGGTTTCTGCGTATAAAGCATAATAATGGTTTATGTGAAAATCAAAGATTTGGATGCCTTCACTTGGGGCGAAAGTTTTCTTAGTCTTGGTGTTACCATAGTCGGAAAATTCCATTCTGCAGTAGCCGCTTCATTAGTTCGAAAAGTGAAATTTAGGGGGGAGCTGGTCTCCAACTTTCAGTTTAGTATCAGGAATGGGGAAAATTTCCAGACTTTTAGTTTGAATAAGTAAGCATAAACAAAGAATAGTAACCAGATACATAGTGAAACAATGAATGATGTTGAGATATTTAGAACATAGGTCAGCAAGGGGGGAGTCTACCTCTCCCTAACCCAAAATTGAGGGGGACCACCTCATGGACCCCACAGAACGTATGAGGTGGTCCATAAAAATTTGGTGCCAGAAGACTACCTCAAGCTAAAAAAAGGTCCTTTTTTTATTAAAATTTTAGCCGAATTTAATGAGGTGGTGGGGGACCACCTCATCGGGGGTCCCCTCATCTTGCCGACCTATGATTTGAAAAGTTGTCCTATGATTTGAAAACTTTTGAAAAGTTGTCACTCTATGGCTTCTTTTGTGTAATAATTACTCAAATTTCGATTGTTGAGTAATTTTTTAGTCGAATTAACAGGTGACTCATTTGTTGTTTACGACTATGCACTTTAAACCAAAGAATTTGCCCTTGCTTTTTTCAAAATCAATCAATTCTCAAATTTTTCCATTGACAACATTTCGCCAAGCGTTCTTTCACAAAAAATCAAAAGCGAGTTTCAAAGTTTTCGGGTGGAGGAGGCTGTCCGATCATTCTCCTCTCTTCCTCTACCCCATGTTTAATTTCCTTCTCTTTTCACATTTTTTTGCGAATTAAAACATTTTACGAGTTGTTTTACGAGAGAATTTTAGAGTTTACAAAACATTTTTAGCCATGTCTAACAATATTCCAAACGATATTTTGCTAGATATTTTCCGCAATTTGGACCGAAATGAAGTCGAAAAGTGCCAGTTGATATGTCAACAATGGAACTCTATTGTCAATAAAAATAGCTTTTCTTTGCGCAAAATCTATAGCATGAATATAGGAAAAAAGTGCTCATGTAATCCAGAAGCTCAAGAAATATTTGTGTCACTTACTTTATATGACAAGTAAGGAAATATTAAAATATAAAAATGATATGTTTTAGAGAAACAGATGAGTATAGTGAAATCAAATTGATAGATGAAAGCAATGGAAAAGATGGAGATCAAGAGTGTTCATGTTTAGACGAGATGAAGTTTTTTCCAAGTAAGAATAATTAAGCAAAATTAACGGGTCCACCTCTTTAATATAGGGTTTTTATTAAAGGGCGATTCTCATCTACGCTCAGGTTACTAGAAGGAATACTAGTGTTTGCGTTTCTTCATCTTTGACATCCATTGTTAACCTCATCCTTTGAGCGCTTTAAAAATTATATTTTGACTAATTTTTAGGCGCGCTTGCGAGCGCGTAAAACAATTTTTGCGCGCCTGATCAAAATTTTCTTGTGCGCTGCGTGCGACTCCCCTCCTGAAATTTGAGAGGAGATGTGAACGTATGGCCCCCCTCCTTGGGCACGTATGATGGAAGATATCCTTTAAACTATACTTTTAGACCAAAAACCAATAAACCGAACTTACGGCTATACTTTTGACTTCGCTCGAATAAATTCTTTAAAATATTGTGTGCTGGAAACTATTAAGGAGACTAAAGAACTATGGCCAATTAAAAGTGTCACTCAAAAGGTAGGCCAAACATCTTCTCTAATTTTCATATAATTTTCATAGATTTTGGACAAACTAATCGAAATCATTGGCTCAAAGATCAGCACTATATGTTATAACTATCATGGATATAGCGAGACTATGCCTCTACTTGTTTCCAACTATTTGAATGTTTATAAATTTAAGTGTTTTGCAGAATATGTTGAAGATGATGATGAAGAATATGATAAAGATTACAGACTGGATAATTTCTTCGCAAAGCCTCCGGTGATTCCAACACCACCACTGAGAATATCAGTTGATTTCCCGAAGTTTTATGACTACGATCTAATTCTTGATGCGATCAAAAACTTAAAACTTCACGGGCCGAGTCGTTATTCTCTCTCTTTTCCAATCTTTCGAATAGACGACGAATTTTTCATACAATTATTAAAACACTATCAAAATGCAAACCCAGAGGAGCTCCCAAAAACTGTTAAATTTGGTAAGTCCGTCATGGCTCACGAAGCTGGGTATCGAACCCGCGACATTTCGGCCAACAGCCAAACACAAAACCTACTGCGCCACTGAGGCCACGTCGTCCGACAACCCTAAATCATTTTAACTTTTTTCATTGGTCTCGAAACTTAAAAGCGTTATAACTTTTTTATATTTCGACCATTTTCGGAGATCTTGGTACAAAAATGTTCTTTGAAACGAGTATCAACGATTTTTGTCTGAACATAATGTTTGTTTTCTCAAAAAGCTGTAAAATTTGGATAAATTTTAATGTTTTTCAAAAAAATTTCCTTGTTTTTGATCAAAAATTAAAAAATCGTTGATACACTTTTTTCTACTCGTTTCAAAGAACATTTTGGTACCAAGATCTCCGAAAATGGTCGAAATATAAAAAAGTTATAACGCTGTGAAGATTGCGAAAAATGTCAAAATTCATTACTGTACCGTGCCGTTGTCAAGTTTTCCAAAATTTAGTGAGCTATCCAATGCAATATGAA
>OZJO01016799.1:0-10670 GCA_900406225.1 Acrobeloides nanus | reverse complement strand
ATCGAGTCCTCGCATAAAATTAGCTCTAATAGTGTCATTTTTGAGAAAAAATTTTCCGGTCGAAAAAACATGAAAAATTTGCCCAAATTCCGGTTTTTTATACACCCTGTACTAACCTTGTTTAATATCCCATTTTTTAGTATGTTTTAAATGTCTTCTACTATAACCTCCGAGAAGATACAAAAATTCCTAGATTGGGTCAACGATGAAGGTGTCATTTTCACGGGAATTGAACTAAGATATTGTGGGCCAAATGTTGGTTTTGGATTTTTTGCCACGAAACAAATGAGATGTTATGAAAATGTAATAAAGCTGCCAAAAAAACTTATGATCACAGCGGGACTCGTTGCCGACATGCCAGAATACATTCCATTGCTCAAAAGGTGAATTTGGATTAGGGATGCACACACCAAAAATGCAAAAAGTGACGATCCTTGTCACGGGGACAGAAATATGCGAATTTTGATCACGACAATATTTTGTTCATCGTAATAAAGGAGTCAATTTATCGCTACGAAGAAGTTATTTTCGTGCTCAAAATTCGCATATTTCTGGACAAGGATTGTTACTTGTTGTACAGGGTGAGCCAAAAAACCGCACTTTGTGTTTTTTGGTGAAAAATTTTTTAAAAATTACCTATAAGGGGTAGTTTCTTGCGAGAATAGGTGATTTTTGAAAAAAAAATTTGTCAAAAAACGCAGCACGATTTTTTTGGCTTACCCTATAACTTGTCATCTATAGGTCGAATCTTTTAAAAATATCTGCGTATTGACACGAAAATTGATTTATAGCTGCCGATTAGAGCCGTTTGAAGTTCTTGTTTTATTTTTTTGCCACGAGGAAACAAAAAAGAAATCTTCAAAATGGCGGCCTTACTTAGAAGTCTTGCCAAATTCTTTTGGCACGCCACTAGCAACCTGTCCAAATATGAGACCTGAGCAGTTGCCCGCCGTTTTTAGAGATCTGTTTTTGAAGCAACTCGATGAAGTTGAAGAGATTTATAAGAAAGTATGGCATTTTAAAGAGATGAGCCAGAGATTTTTCTGGGTTTTCCAAAGTTGAAAAAACCGGGAAAATGCGACTTTAGCCGGATTTTTCCGAGATTGGAAAAAAACTGAGATTTTTTTGGGTTTTCCAAAGTTGAAAAAACCGAAAAAATCCAACTTTAGCCGGATTTTTCCAATTTTTGTCTACAAAATCTTGAAAACCCCGACTTTATCCGGCACATGCTCAATTTTGAAAACTCCTAACCCGCTTTTTTTAGCTTGTATCCATTCTTCCTGATCTCAACTACGACCTCTACTTATGGGCTTGGCACATAGTCAACACCCGATGTATATATGTTGAAAACCCACGCCACCCTCTTGTTGATAGCTCAAAATCTGGTGATACAATAGCTGTGATCCCACTAGTTGATATGTTGAATCATAGTCCAAAACCTCAAGTGGGAATGAAAATTCTCGAAAAAATCGAAATTTGCATATTTAGGTTTTGCCTTTGTTCGATAAACGGTCTCAATGTTATGTTGTAAATGTTCAAAGTAGTGCCGTGTTAGAAGAAGAGCAACTTTTCGTATGCTACGGTCCTCATGATAATGGCAAATTGTGGCTAGAATACGGGTTTATGCTGCCGGAAAATATTCATAACCGTGTGTCGATACCCCTAGGTAGGTATACACGGGCTCGTAAAAATTAAATTTTTTTCAAAAAATTTCAAAATTCAAGTGATGCTCAAAGGTACAAAAAGTGACCAAGTTTGTACCTTACTACAAATATGCAAATTTTGAGCACGAACATAAATTGTTCATAGTGTCTCGGAGTGACAAATTTGTCTCCTTTGTACAGTGAACAAAATATTCACATGCTCAAAATTCGCATATTTATGGTCGGTGACAAACTTGGTCACTTTGTATAACTTTGAGCATCACTAAATATACCTTGACTAAAAATTGCTTTTCAAAAAACATTTAGAACTGTTTATCGCTCTAACCAAGAAACTCGGTCTTGAAGTCGATGATGAACATATTAGTGTGTTACGAGAAGCCGGATTACCCAAGTAGCCCATCTTTTCATATATCAGGATAATTCTTTTCATTACAGGATGTATCAAAAAACAAAAAAAGGAATTTGGTCAATTTTTTCATGTTTTTTCGACCCGAAAATTTTTTGACCCTATTAGGGCTAATTTTATGCAAGAAATCGATTGCGCGTATTCCCAAAGCTTGAAAATGCTTTCCTGATTCAGGGAAATGGATGTTTTGTATTGAAGCGAAAACCGAAAAATTTTGGGTTTCCTGCCTCAAAATCATCTTCATGGGGGATAATTTTATGCGGGAATCGATTGCGCGAATTCCCGAAGCTTGAAAATGCTTCACTGATTCAGGGAAATTAGTACATGTTCAATTTTCGCTTCAATATACACTCTTATTTCCCTGAATCAGGGTCAAGAAAGCGTTTTCAAGCTTCGGGAATGCGCGCAATCGATTCCCGCATAAAATTAGCCCTAATAGGGTCATCTTTGAAAAAAATTTCGGGTCGAAAAAACATGAAAAAATCGCCCTTTTCAGTTTTTTTAATACACTTTGTATTTTCAGCACCATCTATGCGAGTGATGAAGCCCCTAGTTATGGACTCAAAAAGAATTGCCAGATTTTGCGAATGAGTCACCACGAATTGTATATGCTTTGAAATTTTTTCTTGTCAATTCGAAAAACTAACTTCCCCTGATTTCAGGCTGAACTGGAGAGAGAAAATCTATTCGCATGAATCCGACGACGAAGAAAGTGAAGAGGTGATAGAAAGAGACAATTTAGTCAACGATATCTTAAAACAGCTGATGGCAAGCCTACGTTCAAGAGCTGAAGGTGTTGATGAGAAACTAGTCTGGTTATGGGAAGAACAAATTGATCTCATACAAAAACTTGTTGATAATAAAAATGTTTAATGTTGGTTATTTTTATGTAGAATTATCAGTGTCGTAGCCAGCCTCCAAGAATGAGAGGGAGCCTTTTCAAACAAATTTTTTTACCTTGGTCCCCCCTTATGTTTTTTCGAAAATTTGGGAAAAAACATAAGGGGGACCAAGGCAATTTATTCGAGTTTTTAAAAAAATTTTAAAATATCTTAATTCCCCTGTTTTTTGTTAAAAAACATCTATTTTTAACATGAAAACGCTTAAAAATTTTATTGAAATCTTTGAGCTAACGCAAAAACCAGTGACACATGTGAAAATTTTTTTGAAAAATGCTTGAAAATGATCAATTTTTGGTTTAAAAAATGTCAAATTTGGAGATTTTTGTTGTAAAATGAAAATTGGACAATTTTGGTGAAAGAAAAAAACCAGCGCTGCAAGCGAAATTTTTTGAGAAATGCTTGTTTTTAAGCTGAAAATACTCAAAAAATTACAATTTTTGTAGAAAAAATGGAAAATTTTGGACCTTTTTGGCGAAAAAATAAGAAATTTTGGCCATTTTTTTGTGAAAAATTAATGGGGAACCATGATTTTTGAAAAATTTGGACACAAACATAAGGGGGGTTAGAAAATTTTTTGCACATGTCTAAAATTCGAACGGCTTTGTTAGACTCGTTAAAAATATTTTCTTACTTGTCATATTCCTCAACATTTTATATAGGTTCTTGACAACGAAGTCTAGCAAAATAATGCATAATTCTCTTTGTGCACATTCTATCCAAGCTCAAATTTACGGCGGCATCTTATGCTGTTATACAAATGTTACTATAAATTAAATAAAAGCCAAAAATTTAACCCCAAGTCATTAAACTAAGCTTCACGTCTAACCGTGCAAAAAAAGTCCCAACCACGCAAAACATGATGGCCGAATATTTAGTACTCCAGGATTGCACTTTAACGGGGCAGATTCGAATCCCGCTTGCGTCCATTTTTTAAATTTTGCTTTTTTAGATTAAAAAAGAATAAAATAAACCAAAATGATTGAATTTGAAAATTGTTTTGGGTTATTGAAACTAAAACCCTGACTCAAATGAACATTACAGCGGCGTCTCATGGTGTAATTGAATCAGGGTTTTCGTTTCAATAACCCAAAACAACTTTCAAATCCAATAATTTTATTCGTCTCGGTGAGCTAAAAAATGCTGCCTTTCTTTTTTTAATCTAAAAAAGTTAAAAACAATTGGACACAAGTGGGATTCGAACCTGCCCCGTTAAAGTACAATACTGAGTCCTAACCATTCGACCACCATGTTTTGCGCGAACGGGACTTTTTGCAAAACGGTTCGCCATGAGCTAAGAATTAAAATTATAGATAATTTATTCATGCCGAACACGTAATCTTATGAAAGCTTATAAATCATAAAAACAATAAAATTAACGAAACAAGTTAAACAAAGAATGATATTTTATTTGTAAATTGAGTATTTTTCTTTTCAAGAGTTGTTTCCCATTTGTTGTTCTTCCGGAAGACAGTGCAATATGTTTCCATTTGAAAAACGTTGACAATGAGTTCTGGACTGTTTTTCCGGAAAAGAAAAATAGGGTCAAAATTTTGATTTTATTTAAAAAACTAGTTTGACCCTATGGGTTTTCTAAATCAAATTTTAAGCATGCTTAGAAAATTTGGGTTTTGATAGACAATTCACAACAAATCTGCTTTCTGTTTACAAAAATCTTTCGAAAATAATTAAATTAAAGGGGAGAGCCAATTGAGACGAGTTATAGCAAAAAAATTTTTCGACAAACGTAAAAAATACTCTTTTAGAGTAAAATCGAAATTTTTTTTGTTTTTTGGCCATTTTTAGATTTTTTGGCCTTTGCTGCAAAAAGGCCAAAAAACACCTAAAAATGGCCAAAAAACACAAAAAAATTTTCGATTTTACCTCGAAAACAGTATTTTTTCATCGTTTCTTTTTTACGTTTGTAGAAAAATTTTTTTTTGCAATAACTCGCCTCAATCGGCCCTCCCCTTTAGTTAGCGTTGGTTAATTGAAAAGGTTAATAATTGATTTCAAAAATTTTTTATACTTATTTTCGACCAATTTTAGGGCGAGATATAGATGGTGGTAACGCTTAATGGACTCAAAAACGCTTTCATAACATTGAGGATCACAAATTATCAAAATCGGTTAATCAAAATTATGAATATCGACAAAAATTTACGATAAATTTGTAATGAATTGTCCATAATACCGAAATTTATATATCAAAAATATATACTAAAATTTGCAATACTATACTTATATTTTTATACTTTTAAAATTTCACAAAAGGTCGATAAAAATGACCAAAAAAGTTAATTAAAGAAACAGTAAAAATACTCAAAACAGCCCTAGAACTCATTTCTGGATATTCTATAGGCAAATAGAGAGTTGGCATGAAGAATAGAAATAAAATAAGCCAAAACACCATCATCACTAGTTAGAAGGCCCAATAAATAACACATAATAATATAGTGAGGCAATTTTCGGTACACACACAACCAGGCAGAGAGATCTTCATTGAAGAGTGACACGTGGATGTTTTGACGACTTCATATACTGGTCCAATTCGTTATCCAATTCTGTTGTAGTCATTTGAAGACGTGGGTTATCCGAGTTGTATTGGCGTCGGCCTAATCCACCACGGCGATCGCGTCGGCCACTGAAACGGTCTCGTGGAACGAAGTGCTGCAGGCGTTTTAAATTTGTGCGCATTCGAGAAAATGGTGGTCCAGAAGGGCTGAAAAATAGAAAACGTTAGAAAAAAATCGATTTTGGACAGCATTTTTATCCAATAAATTTCTTGTGTCTTAATTTTGAGGTCAAAAATTCGTTATCAAACTAATTTTGAGTTAACTTTCATCCATTTTTGAGCTTCAAAAGCTTAAAATTTGAATTATAATATCAAATACTGACCGATAGCCGCCACGACGTATAAACGGCATTTGATTGTGCTTTCGCAAAATACTGATACGTTCTTCCAGTGGAATTGATACCGGCAATCGTTTTGGCAGTGGAATAAACTAAAAACAAAATGTTAGAGTAGTTTTTAAGCAATTCTGAGAAAAAATGGAAGGGTTTAACCAAACCAAGAAGTTGAAAAAAAGAAAATCGAAAATTTTTGTTGAAAAAACTCATAAGTAAAAAATTTTTTGGGCAAAAACATAAGGGATAATTATGAAATTTTTCATTTTTTCAGCACAATTGCCTCCAGGCCCGATTTGGTGAAATCCTCAAGTAAATAAAATTTTCCGTTTTTTCACAAAAATGTCATTTTCTGAGCATCCTTTTGAGTCCCCTCATCCGAAGAGTACCATAATTTTTTTTCTAGAAGCTACTTATACGACATTAACAAATTCGCACCTTCATCGGACGAAAACGCCTGCGGTCAACAAAAATAAATCTGCGGCGTGGTGGGAATCGAGGTCGCAACGGTGGTTCTTCATCATTATATGAGTAACCACCAAAACTGTTACGCGGACGTCGATCTATCGACGAAGTGCCATTGTAAACCATATTGACAATTTGGCGCTGTCGTCTTGGCACATGAGCAGGAATATTCACAACTTCATCCTCTTCTTCACTAACACCACTCAAGTATTCATCTCGTGGAGGAGGACGCTTGGAACGATGACGATCAAAGAGCTCGTTGTCCATGTAATCATCGTGAAGAAAGTTCGCTTTGGGCTCCGGCGGTGGACGTGAAGATCGTCTAGAAGATGGCGAAGCTCGGCGTGAATTTTTTCGCTCTGGAGATAGATCTTTGAACCTAAAAAACTTCAATATAATTTTGTCAAGGGACCAATATAACTAAAACCTTTCAGCTAACTTCTTTTTGGAAGTACCTATAACCACAATTCTAGCTGGAACTGATGTCACGTCATTCATTTTTTAAATTAGCCTATAACATAGGGCTTTAGTTTCCTACAAAGTTTCAAAATTGAAAAAAAGCAATTTTTTCAACTTATAGATGATAAAAAATTTTCTAGCATTGCAATATATAGAAGGGTCACGGTAAATCAAAAATAAGTATGTAAATCGTTTTAAAACACTGACATTTCAAAAGAAGAACAAACAGTTTTGGTAAGAAATTTTTTTCTACTTTATTGTGAATTAAAAATGAAAAAAATCATATAACATAAAAAATGATGCATAAGGAAATCAGTTGCGTAATTTCAGCCGACGAATAGAGGGGTGCATATGCCTTTCAATTTTCGAAAAAATTTTCAGTCTGGATGGAGGGATGCACAGTGCCGTACGAGCTCCGATAACAAAAGAACACATAAATTATGAAACAGCAACATTACTCATCAAAAAATCAAAGTATTCTACACATCCGTAATTATCATAATAAACAACAATGCATTCGTAAATTGACTATTCTCTAGACGTTCTCGATGAATTGCAGCATCGATCCATTTCTTTTCCGATAAGGCCATCTCTTTTTTAATTGATAATGCGAAATGCCAGGATGCGTTTTTCCCTTACCACTTTGGATACCAGATTTCACGACGCGATTCCATGGTTCTATATCTAGGTGATTGCTGATCAGATTGCGTGGCAGTTCTGTTGATCGCTTTTATCGCATCGCCATAAATTAAATCCTAAAAAGGTGGGCATAAATAATCAACCACCAAAAGTCTAAACAAACCTTAGTAATCTGAGCTCTGACATTATCGTACGACGGTGTATGATTGTGAGGTTCTTTAAAAAGTGGTCTGATAACTTTTTAGATTACTATCTGACGAATCGTTTAAGAGGTCGATCATCGAAAACGGCCACTTCCATAAAAAGATATCAGCCTCGGCGTATCGAAAACATACAAAAATTTAAACGAATTTTTAAAATTGACAAACAGCATTCGGCGAAAAGTTTTGCATTCTGATTTTAGATATAGAAATGTAGAATGTTTTTAAAAAAGACCGCATGAAAATTTGCCATCTCTACGAGGAGCTATAACAATTTTACGGTACACGTCAAAAATGAAAATTTTCAAGACTTAGAAAAAGTTTTCGAAAAAAAAGATTTCGAAAAATTGGCACAATAGCGAAATTCACAAATTCTTTTTGAAATGAGTTATTAGCAACGTAAGAACACCTTTTATCACGTTTTCATGTGTGACCCCATTTTTGAACACACTTTGGACCACCGTGCATACAGAAATGGTTTAAATGTATATAGAAAACTTTAAATGTCTCATATTTTTCATTCTGAAATTATTTCGCCTTCATCATATGTTTCTTCGTTCCCAAATGTCACATCTCCAAATGTCCGTCTCCAAATGTCACACCCCCAAAAGTCCGTCCCCAAATGTCACATCCCCAAATGTCACATCCCCAAATGTCCGTCCCCAAACAGTCCGACGCCACAAGCAATAGTCGCCAGGTATCAGTTAAGAATTTTCAATATTTCGACACAAAGCGATAGATTGTAACTTACTGGACTGGTCCTTTAAGTCAAATAATGTGTTTGCAATCGAAGAAGCGAATGAAAATGATGAAATGGAAAAAATTTGATTGAAATTTATTTTTTTAAAGTTTTAAATAAAATCCAACAATTTAAAATGATCAATTATGGCTATATGCTCCCCAAAATCTCAACTCAAAAGAAGGTCCCAATGGAATCCCTTGTCTCATATAATAAGCTTCTCTTGCTTGAACCTCGGCCAAATCAGCAGGATAAATAGCTCCTGTGCTGCAGTCAAATTTGTATAGCTCTACATTCATCAATAACGATCGAAATGGGAATTTCTTCAAGAAATTGAACCATATTGCAGCTTTCTCTTTGGTTATTTGTTGTGGAGCGCACCAAAGGGTTCCGACATGATCTTGCATGGCTAGCCATAGAGGGCCGTTTGAGTCGTTTCCATAGGATAGAAATGGAGAGACGTTTTTAATAAGGCTTTTGAATAAGAAGTTGAGACTATATGTTAAATTATTCATCTGGGGGCTATTCGCTGGAAAATTGTAAGGATCTCCTTCGAATCCTAAAGATAAGGTCTTAAAGGGGGAGTTCAACTTATGGTCGGGTAGAAAAATTTTAAAAAATGACATATCTGGGGGTAATTTTATGCAAGAAATCGATTGCACCTATTTCTGAAGCGTGAAAACACTTGCTTGACCCTGATTCAGGAAAATTGGGTCTGTATATTGAAGCGAAAATCGAATTTTATTGAATTTTTAGTTTGAAATCATTTTTCTGGAGGTAATTTTAGGCGAGGAATCGATTGCGCGCATTGCCGAAGCGTGAAAACACTTGCTTGACCCTGGTTCAAGGAAATTGGGTCTGTATATTGAAGCGAAATATACAGACTTCATTTAAAATTTTCAGGGTCAAGCAAGCGTTTTTACGCTTCGGCAAATTGCACAATCGATTTCCCGCATAAAATTAACCATATAACAGCGATTTCAAGCTAAAAAGCCAATAAAATTCGATTTTCGCTTCAATATACAGACCCAATTTCCTTAAATCAGGGACCAGCGTACTACGTACGCTGCGTGTTACGCTGGGCCACTGCTGAATTACAGCAACACTTCATGTTCACTACTTGTTTATGGTAACACTTCATGTTACAGCAAAATTTCATTTTACAGCAAGACTTGCAGGGCTGAAATTTTTTCAAAGGTTTTTATAGTCTGTGTGTATTGTCGAGCAAATAATTCCCCTCAATAAGTTCGAAAACAGTGACAGACACGTGAGAAATTTTCTCAAAGATTTTTATAGTCTTTCAAAAAATTTTCTACCCGGCCATAAGTTGGACTGCCCCTTTAAAAAATAGAAAATTCTCTAAAAATAGCAAAATTCATATAATTTTTGAAAAATCGCAAATTTGCATATTTTCCAAAAATCATAAAATTCTCTTATTTCTTGAAATCTCACCAGGAGACCATAGAAAAGCCCTTCCCGATGTAATATTATTTAAATCAATCATATGCTGTCCTAAATAAGCTAGATAACAATTAGCCACTTCAAATTCAGTCATATAATCCAACATTCCTTCTTGACTAATATACCAGTGATAATAAACATTTGGATTAGCAGAACTTGCTATATGAGCAACAAGTTGTTGAGCAATTATTCGCTGTCGTAACAGGAGATTCCACCGAAATTCTTGCGTTTTTATCCCTTCACGATAAATACTCCATCCTGGAGGTGGGTCACAAGTTTCTTTTGACAAAGTGCCGACAAAAACGTTGTCAAATTGGCATAGGCCGTTACCACCCGGAAAATAAGGCAATAGGGCGTCGATGAGGTTAGTTAAAAGGGTGTCATTTGTTGATGGATCTGGAGGGACTTTAAAGGAGCCTAAAAATTGAAAAATTCGGAAAACATTGAAAAAAAGCGAAAAAATTGGAAAAATTGAAAAAATGCGAAAAAATTCGAGAGAAATAAAAAAAAATTGGAAAAAAATCGAAAAAATTAAAAGAATTGGAAAAAAATTGAAAAAAATGCGAAAAAAATATAAAAAAATTGAAAAAATTGGAAAAAAATGCGAAAAAAATCGAAAAATTTAAAAAAATTCGAAAAAAATGCGAAAATTTTTTAAAAAATTGGAAAAAATGCAAAAAAATTGGAAAAATATTGAAAATAATTTTTTCCAATAGCTTTGTTTTTCAAAAAATCCGGTGATTAGAGCGTTCGATTGAGCTATCGGGCAATGGAAACGGGTTTAAACACGATTTTTGATGAATTTTTGAAATGTGGGAGCAATAAAAAAAA